>JAOVYV010000002.1:10079347-10096055 GCA_025674545.1 Hassar affinis | reverse complement strand
GTGGTGGTGGGGCTTGAACCCCCAACCTTCTATTCAGTAACCCAACACCTTAACCACTGAGCCACCACTGCCCTATAATAGTTACACTAGATTAATTAGTTCATGATCATTCAGCTAATGCGGTGTTTGTAGGTGCAAAGAAATGGCTGACCCCTAACGAGGCTGTGTTTCTGTTGCAGTTTTCAGTGGATTATATTGAGTTTACACACAAAGGTACGAGCCATATTATGGATGATTTAATGTGGATTTGTAATTGGTGTACACACTCGAAGTTAAAAAGTCTTATCACGCAATGTAAAGAGTATATTTCCCCCACCCTAATCAGTTCTGCTCTTAAATCAAGGTTATAAGGGACTGCTATTGACCTTTGAGAATGTAACATATTATTATTAATTCTTTATGCACCACTTGTATTTCTTACTTGTGTAGCCTCCTGTTTAAAACTAACCAATTTTTACCTAGAAGCCTCTCTGACCTGCACTGATCTTTTTTCAAAAGTGAGAATTGAAGCATTGGAGCTCATCAGCTGTGAATGGTGCAGGGGACGTAGACTGCCGACTCTGTTCCTGCAGATGACTGATGCAGCATGTCGGCATGTGAGAGAGCAGCTTGCCTCATCTGCAGATACAGGGACGTGGGATGGCTGTCAGAGCAAGAGTTAGTAACTGAAAGTCTTTTCAAACTTAGTTTCTCACGCATTCCTGCTCCCTAAATTGGTCCGCCATATAGTATATCATTCTGTTATTTTTATGGCACAGATAATAAACCTATTGTGAAATAACACATTTTATTTTTTGAGACGGAAAAGAAAAATGCTCTTCGAGCTCCATTTGTAAGCAAGTTTTGAGTATACTTGAGTATATCTTTTCTTGGGGCATGTAAACGTACAGTATTCTTGCTTGTGGTTATCACCCTTAATGTTGCAGATGTAGTTGCTGATGATTGAAAACACTGGAGAATTTCTTTGTAGCCAGAAAAGCAGCTTGACCAAAATCAGGGTAATTATTGACCATTTCAAATGTTTTTTTTGTTTTTTTTCCCCTGACAGATCGGCAAGAAAAATACCTCCTCATTATCTTGGAGAGTGTTCCAACAGTGCTGGAGGAAGCCATGCTAGAAGAAATATTTACAGGAATTGGCAGGTTTAAGAATTTAAGCAACTTTTGGGTCAAACTCACATGTGAGGAAGCCACTGACAGACTAATGGCATGTGAACGTTCTCAGAAGGCGAGTTGTCATGGAAATTTTTTGTATTTGTTTCTTCTTTTGTTTTTTTCCACCCTCTGCGCATTTGTGGTCAGTGACGTACTTAGACTTCACCAATCCACATGACACTTGGTATGGTTGTAGCCCCGTGTCTGATATGGAATATTAGGTTTGTCTCACTGGGATCCTCATGCAATCACACCTGAAATGGAGATGGCCCAAAGTTTTTGGGCAATAGCTCGAAAACCATTAATGTTTAACGTTATGAACTTTTTATTGTCGGGTAACCTGTAGGAGGCGCTTTACCCTAGCTCGTTACAATTCATTTGTGAATTACAGGGGTTAGACAATGAAACTGAAACACCTGTCATTTTAGTGTGGGAGGTTTCATGGCTAAATTGGACCAGCCTGGTGGCCAATCTTCATTAATTGCACATGTTCAAAACAAAAATCTAGCATTTCACTGGTTAATATCTAGTGATGTAAAGGCTGAAACTTTCTGAAAGTTCCCATCCTGCATCAGTACCACATTCTTTGAACTTCATGAACTCAATTGGCTGAACTCAATTATCTCAAGAACTGCTTAAGCTGCAATTTAGAAATTTGGTCTGCTTATACTTGCCAACATTTGCTCACATCTCCTAAAGTTCCATTTGGCTCACTCAACAAAATGGCTGCCAATGGCCAATCGAATTTCAGCACATTATGCTTCTACCCTGATGGTCACTGCATGCTTTGTCACATATGAGGTCTGTCCAGAAAGTAAAGAGAATGAAATTCCTGTGCTCTAAAGGGATTTGCATAGGGATGGTGGTTAAAGATTCGATAGAGTGGGATCTCAGATAAACAGTAGGCTCCGCCTTTGCAGTGCCCAGAAGATTGTTTTTGTGAAACCCTGCTGCTGGATCTCCTCGCCTTTTCGTGGATCTTCCGTCATGACAGTGCACTGAGTCACACTTCACTGGCTGTGGGAATTTTTGGCTGGAAAAAAAACCATTCCAGTCCTTCCACATGCATCCTAAAGCCTTATAGAACTTTAGGGTATGTGAACAAATGTAGCCTTGTTGCATCCCTGCATAATCACAAGACCTGAAAGATCTGAAATTGAGAGTCATTGCTATATATTTTAGCAGAACCTTAATCTATTTGATAATTTAGAAGATTTTGATAACAGAAGAATATTACACAGTATATTTATTATCTTTGTTTTGGGGTTAGGAGTTATACACAGGTTCCTTCTCCCTTACTCAGAGTGAGCTCACAACCCTGAGTGTCTCAGACAGTGAAGATGATGATGACACCCTGATGGAGTGCTCATCCCCGAACACCCAACTGGCCAAACCGTGAGTGGGTTTTAGTCGATATTTTTACTTTGATGTGCTTCTGGTAGCAGCTCTAGAGACTTTTCTTTTTTTCAGACTGGTCATATACCCCCCTCCCCCATCTAAGGGTGGCTTTTCTATCACCACATATGACCTCAGTTGTCTCGATGAGGGTGAATTCCTAAATGATGTGATAATGGATTTTTATTTGAAGTAAGTACTTGCGCCATTGTATTTATTTATTTATTTATTTATTTATTTATTTTTTATGAAGAATACATTTTGTTTGCTGCATATTTTGGATGTGTCTCAGATATTTGGTCTGTGAGAAGTTACTGAAGGAGGATGCCAAACGGTGTCATGTGTTCAGCTGCTTCTTCTACAAGAGTCTCACTCAGAATGACCTTAAGGAGGATCAAGACAGCACAGGTTTATCGTAAGTCTGAAATCTATCATCAGTACAGTTATTGGAAGTGTATGGACCTCCAAGTATTATGTTGACCAACTTCCCTACAGCATTCAACAGAGGAGGCATAACCGGGTCAAAACCTGGACCAGGCATTTAGATCTTTTCAAGAAGGACTTCATTTTTGTCCCGATTAACCAGTTGTGAGTTCTGCTTTTCCCTTTATATTTTTTCTCCTTTTTTCATAAGTAGCTTTTCACATAATGATTAATATTAGTGTCAGATTTGATGGAGACTTAATCATCCTTATTATGTGCTTGCCCATTCTCATTTTTACCTCAGGGCTCACTGGTACCTGGCTGTTATCTGCTTCCCGGGCCAGGCTTCACACAGCTCCATTGTGGATCTTTGTGAGAATAAGAATGAGGAGTATTCAAGCGTGGTTACTCCTAGCTCACCTTTTTCAAACCCCATGTCACTTTTCTACAGACACCAAACATCTGAGCAGGTGTCCAAGTGGCGGGCATCTGAAGGTAACAATAAACCCAGAGCAGATTGTTCATTCAGTTCATACTAGGGAAGTGCATAGGCATTTGAACACCTGGATGGGACATTGCACACACTGCATTTAATGAGGTGGAAAATGATACTTGATTATGCCATATTAAATATTCTTAATTCACCCTCATGGCATGTTAAGCGAATATCCACTCAGTAACTCTTGGACATATCCAAATAATAAAAAATATAGGAAGAAGGCACATGTGTAACCCAGCGTAGTAATAAAAATGTACCCTATATCAGGTGATTATCTCAAAATCAGACACATTGTAATGTGTGCATTTTTATGTAACAAACGATACCCAAGCTGTACATTATTCTGTGAGGTAATCAGTCGATATCTACAGTAGGTGCTGACACATGCAAGATGACTGTGGAAACAAAGTTTAAGTGACGTTCCAGAAATTGATTCTTTTGGCCCAGCTAAATGTGTCACTTAGACTTGGTGCAGTTAGTTTCAAGCTGATTATGCAAATCAGAAGGTGGCCCAAAAACCAATTGGGTGGAACGTTACTCTATACACCCAGTCTTTACATGGTTTTTGTTATAGGTGAGATGGATGAGGGGTTCTGCTTTGTTTCAGATGACGACCTTGATGATGATTTTCAGGTAATTTGCTCAACATCGTCTTGGTTACATAGAAGTATAAAGTGATATCAGAGTTTGTCATGCTATTAGTACATTTTTAATATCTTTTTTTTTAAGCATTATGGAACCAGTAGCTCTAAATTCACAATGAGCGGTACTACTACTACTAAACGGTGAGTACGACACTCTGGTCTTTTGTCTATGAGGACCTTTCAGTTTCAGTGTATAGGATTCATTTTTCTTAAAACATTGCACAAGAGTTTATTTTTGTCTTTTGACTAGTCATCTTATTTTGTGGCTCCCCCATGTATCAGTAGGCCCTGCATTCTCATTATGGACTCTCTCGGTTGTGGTGCCAAACCAACAGTCGTGAAAGTACTACAAGAGTAAGTATTTTTAAGTAAGCAAATCGATTACTTGTGGTGGTTTTTTCCAGAGATGTGTGTGTGTGTGTGTGTGTGTGTTTATTTTTTAAATCTCAGTCCTTCCAGGGCAACTGAAAATTAGACCAACACTAATTAAAATGAATCTCTCTCTCTCTCTCTCTCTCTCTCTCTCGCTCTCTCTCTCTCTCTCTCTCTCTCTCTCTCTCTCTCTATATATATATATATATATATATATATATATATGTATGTATGTATGTAAAGGTATTTGGAGATGGAATGGGCAGTGAGAAAGGGCTCGTTGTTTGGGAAGCGAGCCATGAATGGATGGAGTGTGCCAGTCCCACAGCAGGATAATCATACTGACTGTGGAGTTTATGTTTTGCAGTATGTGGAAAGGTTCATCATGGTAAGTATGCAACACATGATCCTATCTTTGTTAACTTTTTGAGGAACAGATTGTTTATTAAAGGTGTATCGCATGTAGACCTGCTCAGCAAAATATGTCTTGAATGAATAACACCAGGCTATACATAGTATTGCAGTTTCTTTGAATTCACTTGAAGACCTGTTTTTTTTTCATACATAATTTTTTTCCTAGAACCCACCCAGGACTTTCCATCCTGCCATGGATCTGAGGGACTGGTTTCCACAGAAGCTTGTGAAAAACAAGCGGGAAAGGATCAAGCGGCTTATTTTTAGACTCCACCACCAACAGCAGGCTGAATTAGGAGAATGAGTGCCTCCTAGAGATTCTCTTGGATATTGCAAACCTAACCCCAGGTCAAGCACTTTCAAATGTCTGTTATGATGGAAGGATTTTGTTTTTGCATAGAACAGTTTTTTTTTCCTTTGTACTTTGTAAACAGTATATATCAAAATTAAAGAATTTAATTCAGTTTATTTTGTTTGTTCTTTATATATTTTCACATTTCCCTATGACACTGGTTCAGTTAAATCAGGTACAGTTCTGTGAAAATGTATTTGCCCTCTTCCGATTTTTGTTTATTTTTGTTAATTTGTCACATTTAAATGTTTCAGATCATGAAACAAATTTTAATATAAGATAAAGACATGAGTAAACACAAATGCAACTTTTAAATGACCATTCCATTTATTGAAGTTAAAGATTTATTCAAGATGCAGTGGCAAGACCTTAAATTGCAGTTCATGCTCAAAAGCCCTCCAGTGTAGTTTTTAATCAATTAGTAGTAGTCCTAGCCTCTTTAGAGTTATCCATCTGCTCTGTAAGTAAACCAGCATATGGGATGTGTGGTAACATGAGCCTAATGCATCAATCAACAATCACTGTACCTAGTCTTGCAGTTTTTGGTATTTTTTTTAACAGCAGATGTATGTGAATGTACATTTAGTATGTTCTCACATTGCACCCTCTGTCTGTGTGCAGCTACAGAGTTACTTGACGAGTTGATACAGATCCCGAACTCATGTCTTCTAAGACAATCTGTTGTGAGGTGATGAATTATAAACATCAGTTGTAGGTAGTTCATTATCTGATTTGAATGATTGTGGGGAAAACCTTTATACCTGATCAGTCTGGGTTCCTTGTCATAATTATCCTCATGGAATTGTGCTTCAGTGTCTATAATGTAAAGATCATGGTCACTGGAAAACTAAAAGGAAATACAGCATGACCTTTACACACTATATTGCCAGAAGTATTCACTCACCAAGAGAATTTTAGGCTCCCAACTTTGTGGGAACAGTTTGGGGATGGCCCCTTCCCAACATGACTGTGCACCAGTGCACAAAGCAAGGTCCATAAAGACATGGATGAGGGAGTTTGGTGTGGAAGAACTTGCCTGGCCTGCACAGAGTCCTGACTTCAACACTTTTGGGATGAATTAGAGTGGAGACCGTGAGCCAGACCTTCTCGTCCAACATCAGTGTCTGACCTCACAAATACGCTTCCGGAAGAATGATCAAAAATTCCCATAAACACACTCCTAAACCTTGTAGAAAGCCTTCCCAGAAAAGTTGAAGCTGTTATAGCTACAAAGGGTGACATCATATTAAACCCTATGGATTAAGATTGGGATGTCACTCAATTTCATATGCTTGTTTAGGCAGGTGAGCGAATACTTTTGGCAATATAGCGTACGCACAAGAGAGATGGCACTTCCAGTTTAGTAATGACCCAACAGCTTGGTGTATGTTTCATTGGGATAACAGCAGTCTGACACACGTCTGTTTTGTTGTAAGCTACAGTGGGAGAAGTGTGCACCGTGGAAAAACAAGGTCCAGTGTAAACATGCAAAAGGACACTTTTACAGCCAGCCATTGCTAAGTAACCTGAGGCTGTTGAAAATGGAGGCGTGTATCATGTGTCCTAATTAGATTTACAAACGGAGTTGCTATTCAATAGAGTATCGGGTTTCTACTTCAGGAATACTTCGACAAGTTTTAAATTTCAGCCGTCTGAAAAATGCATGAATGTCCAATTTGCATTTGCGGCACACCTTCGGCTGAACCGGTGAAGCCTACCGCTTTTGCCCTGTCACACTTGCAGGCGCTAAAATAGCCTTTAAGACAGCAGACCTACTTAATGAACACAGACGGGGCAGCTTGGACCAGAGTGATATAGTTGACTATTTTATTAGTAGAAGTTTGGTTAATGGGTCATTAATGGCATTTCCATGGATGAAAGCTACTTCCTGATTGCGCTGCTGCGCTTTAAGATGTTTTAACGCTGACCGTGTAGTGCGGGCCCCGCGCCTCCAGCTGACGTCACCGAGGGTTCACTTCTCGGGAGTTCAATACACACACACACACACACACACACACACAGAAAGAGAGAGAGAGAGAGTGTCTCACACACACACACACACACACGGGGAGCCGGTAAGCTCTGTCAGCAGGACATAACGCCGTTTAGCTCATCCCGGGACGCGCTCTGCGGAAGGACGGCTCGGTGTTGTGAGTACGCTGTACTGTATTTATGCTCTTGCTCATTTGTTCCGTCTCCTCGCCTTTCTCCCTGCAGCTAACCCGGATTATTCTCATCATCGTTATCCTGCGCTATGAAAGGAGCTAACATGCTAATATGATTCTTTGCCTGCTACTTTTGTCGACTTGTGAAGTTTCCTGAACACGAACGGTGTGTGTGTTTAAGGAGTAAGTCACTATGGCGGGTCTGTCAGAGGAGCTCGTGTTCTGGTCCCCGGGTGTTGGAGCTCTTTTATAAAGCGCGTCCTTTAATAATGTCCATGTAACAGATCAGGGGTGGTGGAGCGGATGGAGTGATGAAGCACACTGCGTAGGCGTTAGGATGGATTTATGGAAAAGTATGATCTCAGATAGAACCCTGATGGACTGCAAAGGTCTGTTTGGTGGCTAGAATGAAGCGGCAGTGATGCAAAGTAACTGTGCATTTCCTCCAGTCCTGCTCTCAAGTACAGTTTGGAGCTACTTGTTCTGTACTTGAGTATTTGCATTTTATGCCGCTTTATACTGCTTCCACTAAACTACATTTCAGATTTACAAATTAGTTTTTAAGATAAAGATTTTACAGAATGCATAATACAATATAACAAGCTTATTTTTTTATATGCAACACAGTTAAAGATGAAACTAGTCGTCTCCAGCCTTTTGGGCTTGTCATGGGCTTCTTACAAAAAGCAGTGTGTAGTCGGGTCAGGGTTCAAATGTCTCTGAGTTTGTTAACACCACCACTAAATAATGTTATTTTGTGGCTTAAACTGGTTCATATATGGTTTCATTTCAATACGTGTTCACATGATCCAATATCTCTCACCTATTAGAACTCCTGATACACAAAGTTTTTCTTCTGTCCTCTCACATTAATCATCTCACAACCCCTCCGGTTTACTTGGTGTCCCTGCATATAAAACTGTATGTAAAGCAATACAACCGAGCTCCACTTCCAGCTTCTACAACTGTAACATGCTGCGTACACACACACACACGACGCCGATGCTTCGGTATTAATCATACTATCTAATGCCATCATATCGAATAACATATCAGTCAGAGGAACCAAACTATTACTTTTACTTTAACTTTTTGCTTTAACTACATTTTGCTGTTGATACGTATGTCCTTTTACTTAAGTAGGATTTATAATGAATGCAATGCAATGTAATGGAGTGTTTTTACATTGTTGTACTGTTGGTACTGTTAAATTCTCCTGTATTTCAATAACTATTTATACACTCGGGAAAGAAATAAGAATGACTTGAAAGCAGTGCATCCTGTTAGGTTTAGTGCAGATCTCACAATGAGTTTTCCATGTCCCCTGCCCGTATAGAGCAGGAAGTTAGGGAGGGGGTGGAGAGGGTGGAGGGGAGGATGCTTTATATGTGTGTGGTAGGCTACAGGAAACGTCTTCTCGCCCTTTGACCCCCACCCTGTCTCCAAAATGTTTTCCCGTTTTCTGATGATCGTGAATCTCGCCTCATTAACCCTAATGAAGCACAGCTGAATATCTCGCTCTAGCTTGCTGACAGCGTTGATTTCCTGAAGCATAAGGAAGTTGTTTAATAATCACCGTCTATAGAGCGTGAGCAAACATGGACTGGAAAGACAGACAGAGATGCTATTGTTATTGAGTACAGTACAGTGTGTTTAAGAGGAACATCTTTTCCATAAAAGAAATCCCCAATGAATGCCAACCAGAACTGTGCATTGGGCATTGGTAGCTCAGTGGGTAAGACTTTGGGCGACTGATCAGAAGGTTATGAGCTCAAATCCCAGCACTACCCAACTGTTGGGCCCTTGAGCAAGGCCCTTAACTGACAACTGTTTCTAATTCTCCCCTGTAATTGGAACAAGTTATGGCTAAGACTTTTTATTGTTTTTTTAAAGTGTGTTAAATAAGACTCGCTGCTTGCTGTTTATACAAGTTGGAAAATACAATGTTATTTATTCACACCTTCATCTAAAAAAACTCACTAGTAATTCACAGGTAATTCACATTCAGATACTTGTGCTGTAATGGAGCAGCTTCTACTTGTGAAGTGCCATTGGTGCAGTCAAACCCTACCATTAACACTACATTGGTCATGATGTTAAAACTGCTTTAACATTCACCTCTGTTGGTTTAAGTACGGATTCCATTAAAACCGGTTTGATTGATGCTGCCCGATGCTCATGTTAAGCCATAAAAGGGCTCACTTTTGTTTAATCTCATTTTAACACAAAACTATTGTGTAGAGCCATGCATGGAACAGTTTATCCCTCTCCAGCCCAATTCTGAAAGAATTCTGACCAATGCCACCTGCTCTCACAGGCACGCTTGACCAATTGTGCCTGGCTCCCAGACTTATTTTTTGTTTATACCCACCTGCCTATCAAACAGATCTGATTCTATTTCTGTAGTTTAAACAAATTAGTAATTTAAACCACATTGACCAAGACCATAATAAAGCAGTTCATTCATTCATTCAGTTCAGCCATCTATCCATTTAGAATAGCCAATCCACTTACTGGCATGTTTTCGGATAGTGGGAGGAAACCTGAGGAAACCTACAGACACACAGGGACAACATAAAACAGTCTGCCCAGACAGTATTCCAACATCCAGTGTACTCGTCTGTTAATGAATATGACGTTTCTTTGTCCTCCAACGTTCTTATCTGATCGCAACTTTTTTGTTGAGTCTCACGGGATCCCAGTCCCGACTCACACCTTCAGTATTGTGTTCTGGCTGGCATTCACTGAGTGTTTCTTTTGTGGATAAGAGGTTCCTCTTAGACACTGAATTCAGTAACTCCTGTGTCTGTATTTCTGTCTTTTTAAAAAATTATATATATATATTAGTACATCCTGTTATAAAGGCAAAACATGTAAACAGGATAGCAAGATAAATAGACAAATAAGTAAGTAAATAAACATATGCAAATTTTCTGGACTGGGCCATGCTTTCCTGTCTCTAACTGTTGCTTAGTGTAGTTCACAAGGCAAGTCCACAGGCAAATGATACAGTAGAATCATTTGAATGACGTTTTCCTGCTTGTAAATACGGCCTGTCAAGGGAAAATGGTTGTCGTATACCCGGGTTTGTCGTGTAAGGCCGTGTTGCATCTTGCTTGTTGAACAGAGACAAGCACCTTAAAAGAACCCTACTGTCTGTGGTGTTAACAACTGTCTACTGCCTACTTCCTTATATTAAGACCCAACTGCCAAGTCTGTGTCTCGTCTGATGTACTGCATGTAATAAACTTCAGGATTACGAGATAAAGTAAATTATTGCTGTCATGTGGGCCTATATTTAGGAACACTGTCTTATGTAGTAACATTTCTGCTTGATTTATCGATCACTCTAGGCGTCTTAGGAGAGAATTAAATATAAATGTTTTCAGCCAGTCCAGATAAAGTTACCTAATTTGTGCAGTCTACATGGAAATCAAGGTAGCAAGCTGTACTTTTGCTTGTTGTTGGGTTGGTACCATCAAGGGTACATTGTTTGTAATTTCAGAATATACTGTATCTCCAACCTGCGAAAGTGTAGGTGGTGTCCCTTTAACTAGTTGATTAGAAATGGTCCTTAAAGTACCATAAAAAACCCACCACTAAACAATTATATGTGCAGACTAAGGAAAAGAAGGGTTTCATTGTTTGGGATTCATTTCTGGAAACCACTATTTGTTCACAAGGTCAAAGAAAACATTGGCAGTGTTGGATTCGTTCCTGTAACCTTGTTTCAAAAACTGCATTTATACTCTTATGCGCAGCTTATTTAACAGATGAAGAAAAGATTTTAATTTGTTGTGTTTAATATCTGAAGATTCTAGTCTTTTTTTTCAGGTGCCGTGTCTGTCTGTCTGTCTGTCTGTCTGTCTGTCTGTCTGTCTGTCTGTCTGTTTGGTTAGGATGTGCTAGTTTGTTTTGCTGAGGCATCTAGGGAAAAACAGAGCCTTTCTGGAGCCGTCCTGCTCCAGATCTTTTGTTCGTCTGGGCTCGCTCATGACCCGAGTGAGGTTCAGTCCATTAGCGCAGATGCAGTTTCTGCAGAGCAGACAATGAGGACATTAAACATGCCGAGTGAAGCGATGCCTAGCAAATTGAGAACTGAGCCATGAGAATCTCTGAGGACGTGGCAGAAGCCTCCAGTACGCTGCATTACGTGTGGAGCAGGGTGACATTTGCTGTGACTGAAACGAGAGCATTGATCAACCCAGGCTTGAGTGCCCATCTAACATACTCCTAGTAGATTTCATCCACAGGCGATTGTTTAATTTGGGTCTCTGGAGCTGGTCAGTGTTTTTTTGGTAGACGTGTCATTACAGAGCTTGTAGAATGCAGCACAGACTACACACTTACAGTCCCAGAATATTCTGCAATACTGTTCATGATTGCTTTTATTATTTTATTTCTACTGTCTGGTGATGTGTATCTTTATTATTATTAGAAAATTAATTAGTTAGTTTGTATCTGTTGTTTATGTGATACAGATTTGCTTTGTATCTTGGCTACCAGCATTAACTTAATTTACTTTTTTTTCTCCCTCTCTGTGCCCTGTAGAACTGGTGTCTAGTTGTGGAGTGCAATGGATGATGGGAAGCCTGTCTGGGCACCCCATCCAACTGATGGGTTCCAGCTGGGGATGATAGTCGACATCGGTGCTGATACACTCACTATTGAACCACTCAATCACAGGGGCAAGGTAAATCAGCAAGCAAAAACATATAGCACAGTTAATGGATTGTTATCATGCGCATTGATGGTGTAACTAATCATGTTTCATCAATAGCACCATTCAAGATCCATCTCTAAACGTATGTTTTTATTACTTAAGCAAGTATCCAGAATAAAGGAGTAAGTCAAATGTGCAAACTGGTTGAGCTCGGTGCTGTATAAGGGTGTCACTTGCAGAGGTTGTTAATAAGTAATGAGTCCTACCTGTAGCAGGTGTGCAGCTCTTGTTACGCTCAGGTTGGGTTCATTAGAAGAGTAAGCCACCTGGGTTTTAGCCACCCCCTTAGAGACTCAGCCTGTACTCCTGTGCTGCAGGCAAAGGCTTTAGCATATAGTAACAGAGGCATAGAACTGATTACACTATAACCCTTATTTAATTTTGTTTCTTTTCCTGATCTGTACGATATTTCAAGTTTTTCATCTTTCACATGTTTCCACACATTTTTGGTGCTTAATGGAACTGAAATACTGTAAGCTAAGATGTTTTCTTGTTAGGAAAAGGAGCCGTCTCCTTCATGTTATTGCTGACCTCCGTAAATAATGCACTCTGTGATATTTGATGTGTCCCCTGTGATATGCCTTAAAAAATCTCTCTTAGAACCTTCACTCAGACATTCACTGCTTATTATCAAATAGGGACAGTAGTAGCTCGGTGGTTAAGACATTGGACTACTGATCAGAAGATTGTTGGTTTAAATCCCAGCATCACCAAGCTAAATCACAGACAAATGCCATAATTGTAATTGTAAATGTGTTGGGAATAATTATTTATGTCTATCAATCTATCTATGCATCTATCCATCTACAGACAAGTGACGAATTAAAGGAAAAGGGCCCTTTAGAGTGCAAAGACACACCAAATCAGTACAAAGCTCTTCAGAATGATCACACTTGTTCTATGATTAAACATTTCTCATGGCAGTGGTCTCTATCAGGATGACACCGCCCCCATCCACAGGGCACAAGGATTCACTGTGTGGTTAGATAAGGATGAAAATGAAGCCCTTCACACGCAATAGATCCTAAGCCAGTTGAACACATGTGGAAGATTTTGGAGTGATCATCATCATCAAAAAACCAACTGAGGAAATATCTTTAGAAAGAATGGTGTTCATTGATAAATCTGATCTGGTAGCTTGTAGTAAGACACTTTATGGTGGTTTTTACTTTCAGTTTTTACGACCTGTGTCTATCTGTCTAAACCTCATTTTCTCTTAATTCTAGTCTATACCATTTACCACCATTAGCTAGATGTTACATATGACACAACAGTTACCAGCTAGTGATGGTGAGGGCTGACACATTTTCTTTCATGACCTGTGCAGCTCTGTCAATGTACTGTGTCTCTTGCTCATATAGAACTGCTGCGTTGCTTCTGTCTATACAGAAGCCCACAATTCTGTCTATCTAACCATCAGGGGAAAGTGTAACCAGCCTATATGTTTCTCCCCACAGAGTAGGTCCTCTTGGACTCCTGACCATGGATGGCTGTGACGTCTCCCTATGATAGATCTTTTGTGCCACTCAAGGGTCCACTGTCATTGTTTTATATAGTGACTGTTATAGAAGTTCATGAACCTAAGCATTAATTAACATGTGCACAAATGGGGAAATGTAAAGGACAAAAACAATGTAAAGTGTGTTAGTAAAGCATTGAGCTGGCACAATCCACCAGCACAGCTTCAGTGTGTCTTAGCATAGATTCAGCAAGTCTCTGGAATTGAACTGGAGTGATGAAGTCTGTTCCTCCTAAAGATTTTCAGTCAGTTGCTCTTTTGATGATGGTGGTGGAGAACGCTGTGTAGCCCATGGCTCCAAAAGCTTTCATAGCTGTTTAACTGGGATGAGATGTGATGAGAGTGAAGGCCATAGCATATGATTTAATTTTTATTTTCATCAAATCATTCAGTGAGCCCTCGTGTCCTGTGGATATGTACGGGGTCATCTAGGGAACAACCATATCCAGCAAGATAGCAAACTCTAGCAAAACTCTACAGTTTCTCAACGGTATCACGGTGTAGGTAATGAGGATGGAAATGGAATTAAAGATTGATACGTTGAAGATGCTAGTTAATGAAACAACAACCAGCTCAATTTAATTATATCAGCCTCTCTCGATCATCGGTTTATAATTAATGCGTCCCTCTGCATTGTGAACCAAACAGGAAATACAGTCACTCGCATGTAGACCAATGTTGTTGGCTAAAAAAAAAAAAAGAAATCAGAGAATCGACAGTTAGATTCAATTAGTTCAATTAGTTAGCATCACCTGACTTGTGACTGTGATTGGTGGAAACGCTGTCACTGGCTCCGGACAATGACAGGCTAATCAACTTGCCTGACATACTTTTTGTTTGGCCATCGGGCCATCTCTTATGTCGAACCCTGTTTATAGGATAAAAGTGATCAGTCAAAAGAATGCCATATGGGTTTGCAATAATGCCTCATTCTAAAGGGTAAAGTATAGGCAAACCGTGCATGCAGTAGAAACGAACCCCTGGCTTTTCATTTAATTTGTCCCCACCTGTATATAAAAATGCCCCATGTTTATAGTGCTGAGAAGAAATCCTTTTCTATGTCTTTGCTGAGTTTATACGTCAAGTATTCATATTAAATCTGGGAAGTTACTCAACCATTAGAATTTCATGGGAAACTTTTACAGGAACAGGGCAGAGGAATAAAAGCTGCTGTTTTTCTGTGTGATTTTTCAGACTTTCCTGGCTCCCATTAGCCAGGTCTTTCCAGCAGAGGATGATGTCAACAAACATGTAGAGGACAACTGTAAGTAGTGACATTCAGGCTATTGAACTAAATTATGAAATATGTCATGATTAATGCATTCGTATGATTATGTGAGTCATCATGAGTTTGCTTTGTCTTTAGGTTCTCTTATGTACTTAAACGAAGCAACCCTTTTAAATAATATACGGATTCGTTACAGTAAAGACCTCATCTATGTAAGTCGGATTCCTTTCACTTGCATTCTCTGGTAACTCTTACCCCTGAAGATGGCTCTGTATCTTCAGTAAAGTAGAATAACTGTGGTATTTTGCTGTACAGTGAATGTCTTTATTATTTTAGATTCAGTGATAAGCAAATTCTTTTTGCTCTTGCATGCAAGATGCAAATGTATCTTCCTGTGAATCATCTGTTTTATTCAGAGTGCAGCTGCTGTAATAAAATAAAATCGCAGGTTTTTAGTGTCGGGTCGTAAAATGCTCTTTAGAGTAGCCACGTATGAGGAGCAAGCATATGTGTTGTTGAAGATAGGCTTGTGGTACTGCTTTTCCTCACAAGAATGGCCTCCCAGTAGCCCACAGACCTGCTGTCAGTGCTGTGAAGTGTAGAGGATCTGCCCTGCTGTGGCTGCCCATCTCAGATGACCTGACTAATCCTGCCCAGACGCTATCGGGTTGCGTGTTGCACTTAATTAGGTCCTGCGAGGTAGCACTAAGCAGTGTGGCAAGGCTAACCTAACAGCCCTGAGCGGCAGCTAGTGGAGGGGAGCCTGTTTGTGAAGACTCCGCTAATGGGCTGCTAAGGGAAGCCTTTACAGCGGTCACTTGATTAATCTCTAAATCCCAGATGGTTGTGCGGCAAATGTCAACCGGCCAACAGGCTTTCTTTTTTACTTCTACAGTGTATAGAGTATCTGTTCCCTTGCACTTCATTTATACTGCTGTGTTTTATTTCTTCCAGACGTTTGTGGCTAACATCCTGATCGCTGTGAACCCTTACTATGACATTCCTAAACTCTACTCCTCCGAGACCATCAAGAGCTACCAAGGCCGCTCTTTGGGAACGCTCCCACCGCATGTCTATGCTATTGGTGAATCATCATGGAAGAAGTTTGTTTGAAATATAGAATTCACTTCATTTTGTCTTTCGCTTTTTAATCTCCCTTTTCACTTGCATCTTTCCATCCCAGCTGATAAGGCATATCGAGACATGAAGGTGTTGAAGATGAGCCAGTCCATCATTGTGTCCGGTGAATCTGGTGCTGGAAAAACTGAAAACACCAAGTTTGTTCTCAGGTCTGGTAAATGAGCATAATATGTAATGTAACAGCATGAGAAAATGGGTTAGAAGACAAAACACAGTAAAATTCAGTAACGCTGAAGGTCGCACTGGTGCTGAACGTAGCCTTGGGAGGTGTTTTAGTTTATTTTGTGTGTTGAATGAATTTTCTCTTAACCTCAGGTATTTAACCTCATCATATGGTACTGGTCAAGATATTGATGAGAGGATTGTTGAGGGTAAGTCAAACGAAGTACGTTTCAAGCTTCAACTGCCTTTTTGTATGTTTAGATATCTTTGACGCTTGTGTAATTTGTTGCAGCAAACCCGCTGCTGGAAGCGTTTGGAAACGCGAAGACTGTCAGGAACAACAACAGTAGCCGTTTTGGAAAATTTGTGGAAATTCATTTTAATGAAAAGGTAGAACATTTCTGCTGTGGTGTACAGTATGTGCTGAACTATGAGCACTATGGCAGTATTTGATACAATGTACAGTACAGGCCAAAAGTTTGGACACACCTTCTCATTCAATGCGTTTTCTTTATTTT
>JAOVYV010000002.1:10058223-10070672 GCA_025674545.1 Hassar affinis | reverse complement strand
ATGGCTTAAAATCCCTCTGACCACTGTGCAGGACTTGTAGATGTCATTCCCAAGACGAATTGATGCTGTATTGGCTGCAAAAGGAGGCCCTACACCATATTAATAAATTATTGTGGTCTAAAATGACAGGTGTTTCAGTTTCATTGTTTAACCACTGTAGATGCATGATGTCTAGTTTAGTGGACACATAGTTACTCGAAAATAAAATAAAAAATAAAACAATTGTATTATTTCTTAGATGTCATAATATTTTTTTATACCTGCTCAAATCTTCTAGAATAGAAGGATCAGCAAGATATTCCTGTCATGCGAGATTTGTTGGGCCTTTTGGCGGCCATCTTGGGTGAGAGGAATTCTAGTTGCAGTTACAACTAATGACCACTGGGTGGATACCTACAGCATAATGCAGTAGGGTCTACTGTAGGGGCTGATATGCATTTAAAGTTTGGAAAACTGTTCTTGTAAAAAAAACTGATGGGTGGGAATTGGAGACGACTAAATTAGGGAGAAAATCGGGGAAAAAAAAGTAATAAAAAAAATTGCTATTGAAGTAGCTGTCCACTGTAGTCATTACTCTGAGGGTCAGAGGTTCTTTATATAGGTGTCTCTATATGGCTTAAGTTTCATTAATCCATTTCACTGTTTTCACTCTGCCGTCAGTCCTCACAGCCCTCACTGCTGAACCTGCGGAACAGAGATTGTTAAATTATGTACAACAGATTCCAAAGGGATTCCAAACAGGAAATTATTATGGTCTTCCAAATGGCACGAGACTCCATTGTAACATAACCCACATTTTTCTCTCTGCTCTACAGCTACGTTGTGTTGATCTCCGCAAATCGTTATTGTTATTTATTTAATTTGGTCTCTTATTGAGGTCGTATCAGTCTCAGAAACATAGGGTTGCATATCCATCTCATATATTCCAGCGCGCCTGTTCTTTACGTGCAGTCATCCGGCAGCAGATCCGGAACCAGGCTGCTTTTGCTTTTTGATTTTCTGAAGTGTCTGTTCGCATTAAGGTGCTTCAGGTGACGAGCAGTGGTGTGCTGTATCCTGTGCTGAGAGCTCCACTCCAATCTAACAGGCTCCTGCAGCATGTTCATCACAGCTGGCTTCCCTGTGATGTGCATGTCCTCTAGCATTACCTTTCATCAGTTCATTTTGATCAGCATCTTATTTCATCCTCATGCAGTAATCATTCTGAGAGAGAGAGAGAGAGAGAGAGAGAGAGTTCCTGATAAAATAACCTGTATGAGCCTCTTTGGATGGGAGGTGTAGTAACTACCAGAAGACATGACAGCTAAAGCACTATAATAGTAATAGTGGTTAACATTTAAAGCCTTATGTTTTACTAAAGCAGACATGTTTGTATTTATTGCATAAGAGAAGATGTTGTAAGTCAGGATAAATCTGAAGTACTTTTTGTCCTAACTTTTTTTTTTTTAAACGTGTGCTATGTGGTAAGGTGCTGAAAGAGGGAATAAGTATAAAAACTTCCTCATCTTTTTTTTTTTTAATCCTCGTTCTGCAGAGTTCTTCAATCCACTGTTGTTTGAGTGATGCAGTGAGGCTTGGTCATTTAATATTTAACTGATGTTAGCTAACAGATGTTAGAAGGTGTCTATAAGAAGGTCTAGAGTTTCACAAGCATGTATCATATTCTCTCATTTCACTGAGAACAAATACATAGCCGTCTGCTTATCTCGTGTTCTGAGGAGAATAGTGAGGGGGAACTAGAGTGACTGACTCCAAGTAATTGGTCTGGAAGAGTTAAACATAGTGATGTACATTATGAGATCTGTCAAGGCTTATGGTGCTATAAAAATACGACAAAGGCGTAGAGGATCGTCTGCTCAAACAAGTGGATGAGGCAAAGGCCGTTTATAATGCATTGTGCACAAGTTAAACATCCCTGGTCTCATGGATTCAGGGCTTTAAACATTTTTTTTTCTGAGAAGACAGTATTGTTGATTGCAACTACCGGTACATTTCATAATGATCATAACATTAGAGAGGTGATAATAATAAAAATTAATTGATTAAAATGGATTGAATTAAAATGCATGGTAAAGTAAAAAAAAACACATGCTGGATTAGATGCAAGTGAATAAAAATATGTAAGTGTTAAACAGTGATTTCATGATTTGATTAGAACAGCAGGGATTTGATAAGTTATGCGCTGTGATGATCATTTTTCAGCATGCTGCATCTGTTAACATTCATCCAACAAAACTACCATTAACATGTAGGATGGGCATACAGGACGGTGGAAATAACTAATATTCTTTGATATAAATATAGATGATAAAAAAAGCATAGAAATTAAAAATTACAGTTAGAAATGGCACATGATTTTTGCAAAACCACAAGCAAAAATAAAACAATATAGAAATCAATAAATAAAGATTAAGATTATTAAGATTAATAAGTAAAGACTTTTTTTTATCCACAGACTTTTCTGTACCATTGACCCTTCTGTTTTGATCATCCTGGACACTAATTAAGCAATATTTCATGAGCAATAATAAGTGCAGTTATACTGAACATTAGCATTAATGTATTTTGGCACAGACATGAGACTTTAGTTGCTTTTATACAGCAGTTCTCTAAACAAGAAATTCATATTGATTATATTACTATTGTTTATAGATTTAATTATATATTAAAATATATATTAAATTAATAATGATTAAATATTAAACTTTGATTTGTTGTTCCTGTTAAAGGTGTTTCCAATAAAATTGATACCCCTTCTTTTTTTCCTTCTTCATCTGAAGAGCTTTTATATTTTAATTAGAGTGGTCATGCTATAAAAACTTTTTAATCATTTTGCTTTGCGTTGTACGTGGAAGTAGGCATGGTAGGGCCATTGAAAATTGTTTTCGTCGTTTATCACCGGTCTGTTTTCAGAGAAATGTTCAATGTTGCCTCGTTATTCACTTTATTGGTTAAAAGTGAAATATTAAAGATGGTTGATGTCTTTTTTTAATTTAAAGTGTGCACAGTGTGTAGGGAGTTAGGGATCATGGGGTTTATCACTTCACCAGAAGTTCTGTTGTGCTGCTGCTACACGAGTGGCTGATTCGATTTTACCTCAGAGACCCGCCCCTGCAGTGGAAGTGAAGGAGTTTGCATATTTTTATTTTTTTTATTAATTGCCAGAGGAATAAGTAATTATCAGGGACAGAGTAACAGTCTAACAATAGTTTACAATGAGAATTCAAAAGTTCAAATAAAGGAAATAAGAAACAATAATATAAATAATAATAATATATTTTAACAAGCTACAGTTTCTTCGTTCTCCATGTTTATGATGGCTAACGCGCTATTGAACATGAGAGATCAGAGCACTGTGCAGGAGAAATCCATGAGAAGAAACCAACATTTTACTCACTTTTTACACTATATTGCAAAAAGTATTCACTCACCCATCCAAATAATTGAATTCAGGTGTTCCAATCACTTCCATGACCACAGGTGTATAAAATCAAGCACCTAGGCATGCAGACTGCTTCTACAAACATTTGTGAAAGAATGGGTTTCTCTCAGGAGCTCAGTGAATTTCAGCGTGGCACTGTGATAGTCCAGTCATGAAATTTCCTCACTACTAAATATTCTACAGTCAACTATCTGTATTA
The DNA here is from genome assembly GCA_025674545.1 of Hassar affinis. Taxonomy (NCBI): domain Eukaryota; kingdom Metazoa; phylum Chordata; class Actinopteri; order Siluriformes; family Doradidae; genus Hassar; species Hassar affinis. The sequence continues at coordinate 10,067,031 of JAOVYV010000002.1, read as the reverse complement.
TAATAAAGTGGAAGTGACTGGGAATGACAGCAGCTCAGCCATGAAGTGGTAGGCCACGTAAAATGACATCGCAGGGTCAGTGGATTCTGAGGTGCATAGTGCGCATAGGCAGCCAACTTTCTGCAGAGTCAATCACTACAGAGCTCCAAACTTCATGTGGCCTTCAGATTAGCTCAAGAACAGTGCATAGAGTTTTATGGAATGGATTTCTATGGCCAAGGAGCTGCATCCAAACCTTACATCACCAAGCGCAATGCAAAGCGTCACATGCAGTGGTGTAAAGCACGCCGCCACTGGACTAGAGCAGTGGAGACGTGTTCTCTGGAGTAACAAATCATGCATCTCCATCTGGTAATCTGATGGATGAGTCTGGGTTTGGTGGTTGCCAGAGGAATGGTACTTGTCTGACTGCATTGTGCCACGTGTAAAGTTTGGTGGAGGGGGATTATGGTGTGGGGTTGTTTTTCAGGAGTTGGGCTCGGCCCCTTAGTTTCAGTGAAAGGAACTCTTAATGCTTCAGCATACCAAGAGATTTTGGACAATTTCATGCTCCCAACATTGTGGGAACAGTTTGGGGATGGCCTCTTCCTGTTCCAACATGACTACACACCTGTGCTCAAAGCAAGGTCCAAAAAGACATGGATGAGTGAGTTTGGTGTGGAAGAACTTGACTGGCCTGCACTCAACCTGATAGAACACCTTTGGGATGAATTAGTGTGGAGACTGTGAGCCAGACCTTCTCGTCCAACATCAGTGTCTGACCTCACAAATGCGCTCCTGGAAAAATGGTCAGAAATTCCCATAAACACACTCCTAAACCTTGTAGAAATCCTTCCCAGAAGAGTTGAAGCTGTTATAGCTGCAAAGGGCCGACATCATATTAAACCCTATGGATTAAGAATGGGATGACAAGTTCATATGCATGTGAAGGCAGGCAAGCAAATACTTTTGGAAATATAGTGTATTTCAAAAGTGCCTACAGCATACAAAATTAGACTGTGTTGTTTGATTTATCATGCCAAATACAGCCAAGTGCTGTAACGAAGGCCGATGCTGTCCGCTGTTGATGACATTGCAGCACTTTCCAAATAGAGTGGCTTTAGTGACTGAGTTCCCTGTGAAGAGCCTTTGGGATTCTGTACCTTGTGCAGTGTGTAAGATAATAGATAAGATAGGGAGCAGGGATAGAGCTTAATGACCCTTGTGATCGGAATGCAGCCTAAAACGAGTAACGTAGCAGTCAATTTCAGTTTGTGTGTGTTCACTGATGGTGCCACTCATTTGCATAATCAAAATTTTTAGTGGCGTTAAATTTTTTTTTAAATCGTGGTCAATTCTTTAACGTGTTAATTTGACAGCATTAATTTTAAGCCCAAAGTTATATTCCTGAAAAATAACACTTGCCATGTCTGTTGATGATATGGCTGACACTACTGTAGTAACTGTTTCAAACTAGGAAGTCGAACTTTACATGGTGAAGACAGGCATGTAGGGCGATACAATACACAAAATATGGTTATAGGACATATAGGCACTCTAGGAATGCCGCTCAACCAATCAAAATTGTGAACCAGAACTAACTATTGTATAATGCTAGGGTTTTGCTAGGGCTGTGATTAGATGTGCAAAGTTTCGGTCAGATGTTTCACTAGAAAGGCTTCATTTGGTTGTGGGAGGTTGTGGGAAGTATGTGCTTCATATGGAAAGCAGCAGGTATGTAGGTAAGAGAAAGAGCACACTCGTATTCCAGTTTTTACATTCCATTATAACTTTGGTTTCAGGAAGGAAACATAAGATACTTTCAGCAGAGTGTTACAGGCTTTTTTCATCAATTCAGAATAGTGCTCAAGTATCCAGATTGTATAATAAGTAGAATGTTTTAATTTTTTTATATAAAAAAAGTTGTAGGTTTTTATACTCTTTGTCCTTCACTTTTTGAAGTTGGCCCATCTATTTAACGGTGAGAGAAAGTCTTTAAGGGAGAAGTGGCTGGTGGTTTTGAGATGTGTTGAAGTAAAGCTGAAGTGACATATATTGATGAGTTTACATTAACAGGAGTTCTGGCCCAGATTTTGACTTCCCCTGGCCCACTTTGCTGTTCTCCAGGGTGCCGCTGAAGGTGGAGCAGGCCAACAACGCGCGAGATGCACTAGCCAAGGCCATTTACAGCCGTCTCTTCGATCATGTGGTCACAAGGGTCAACCGGTGCTTCCCTTTCGAGACCTCCTCAAACTTCATAGGAGTGCTGGACATTGCTGGATTTGGTGAGTGTGTACACAGCTGCAGTGGTATCTTTCTATAGCTGTTTTCTGACATTAAGTACCCTGCTTGTCCTAATGATCTGTATGCCAATTTGGGGTTAAAGAAAGCTTAGTTTTAGTATTTATTTACAGTGTAACCTTTTTTGTAAACTTTTGTAACAGCTACTGCTTAAGACCTATAGTTTTCTCATTATTTCATTCTCCAAAGGAAAAGGAAGCTGGAGTGTGCTGCATTACATTCACATTCAGCATTATTAATATTATTATTATGTTTTATGAGATGGTTTCAGGTGTAGCAATATTAATTTTTAAATGATTGAATATTTGACTCCGTTTACCTCCAGAGTATTTTGAGCACAACAGCTTTGAGCAGTTCTGCATCAACTACTGTAATGAAAAGTTGCAGCAGTTTTTCAATGAGCGCATTCTGAAAGAGGTGAGTCACTTTGCTATTATGCACAATACTTGTAGTATGAAATAACTCATGTCACTAACAAATCACTAATTTACATAATATTATGGCAATACAAGCAACAATTCCTGATGAATATAATAGTTTGTTTAATATATTTTATATTTATTTTTGTGTACTGCAAAGTTTGAACTACTACTGCTATTGTTCTTGTGATTTTTAAGGAGCAAGAACTCTATCAGAAAGAGGGCTTGGGAGTGAATGAAGTTCATTATGTTGATAATCAAGACTGCATAGGTTAGTATCATTCAGACTGCATATACTCTTCACCTTATAATGATAATATTTATCATTAGTAGTATTATGTGTGAGCAAATAGTCTGGCAGAAGAGGTGATATCAGTTGTGAATGTACACTCAATGAGGACATTCTACTTTTCGTTGTAGTATAGCTAGCTACATATCACTGAACTGTTTTTTAATATAAACCCATTCCTTTACTATATTTATAAAGCTGCTTGCTTGCCACTGTAAGGTATTACAGAGTAATTGGCTGTACATATAGACCTTCTCTCTTGTTCTTTTGCTTTTCTTTTATGCTGACTCTGAAACTGCAGATGGCATTTCCTATATATTCAAAGACACAGGGATAACTTATTCTCTTGGTACACTGTCAGTACTGCAGTGTTCCCAGGGGCTTAATAAAACCTTTAAGCTGGCCTGCTATGCACATACCTATGCACAAGACTATGATGTGAAAGCAGCAGCAGCCCGAAACTGAATCAGTTCTACAGACTTAAACACACACACACACACACACACTCACCTATACTTTTTAGTTCACAGTAACTGATGCTTTGCAAATAGAGCCTTTATAAATGATTTTTGCAGAGAGTAAAGAACTATTGCTTAACGCTATTTTCAGCACTTCACAGGATGCAGCCGTGTCCTAGATAACAGTTTCTAACAGGACTCGTCACTTGGCACAGCACTTACAGACATTTTCCATTCGGTGGCTCAAGCCATGCTAATGCTTCCATTAATAATGCAGCCTATTGCACATCCTTGTGACTTGCAAATGGACATACGGGGGCTCTACTCTATTTCCCCTCATCAATCAGCTCTCATTTAAGCACAGGTGTCTGCTCATGCAAATATATGAATGTGCCTGTGTCTGGTCCTCAGTCACCTGCGTGTATTTCTGATGAATAAAGCGCTCCGTATATACCCTCGTGTTGAATACCAAATATATCCAAGAGCTCCCCGGCTTTGCCTTCATTCCATTAAAATTGTTTGGGGCAGACATGCTCTGGATAATAGCTGATCAGCTGGGTCATCGTATGCTAATGCAGTGCACAGTCTATGCTGCATGCTGCCTTTTATAATGCTGTTTTATCATGCTGTTTTCTCTCTCCTCTGTAGACCTTATTGAGGCAAAACTGGTAGGAATTCTGGACATCCTTGATGAGGAAAACCGACTACCCCAGCCCAGTGACCAGCACTTTGCTGAGGCTGTTCACACCAAGCACAAAGATCATTTTCGCCTCACGGTTAGCCATGGCCTTCATCTTCATCAGTCATGACATCTGTGATCAAACGTGTGGCCCTTAGTTAATGTCTACTTATATGTTGTATGTCGTCCACAAAGAATGTTTATTTACAGTGTAGATATATTAATAGATTAAAACCACGTAGCTTGAATTGTAAATGATTTTTTTCTTTAGATTCCAAGAAAGTCCAAACTGACGATCCACAGGAACCTAAGGGATGATGAAGGATTTATCATCAGGCACTTTGCAGGAGCTGTGTGCTATGAGACTGTATGTACACTTGGTCATGTATTAAAGTGCACACACACTAGAACTTTTTATTTATTTAAAGAATATCAAGTGATTTTGTTGTCTGTCTCAAGGTCAAGGTCATATATTTTATTAATATAAAATTAGTGTCTACTTTTCCATTTTACATACCCCTTTTTATTTAGCATTACATCTAACTTATTTTTAAATGCTAGTGGCTGTAGTTGAAATGGAAAAAAAAATATGTTAAAAGTTTTTTAGGTGATAGTGTACTGTGATAGACTGTAGATTAAATGTGTGTGTATGGCCTAATTCTTTGCCTGATGCTGACTGTGCTTGTACGTGAGAAGACCCGTTTTGTGGAGAAGAATAATGACGCCCTTCACATGTCACTGGAAAGCCTTGTGTGCGAGTCGAAGGACAAGTTTGTCCGGGATCTCTTTGAGAACAACTCAAACTCCAAGGACTCCAAGCAAAAGGCTGGCAAACTCAGCTTCATCAGCGTAGGAAACAAGTTCAAGGTGAATTCAATTCAGTGCTTTTCAAATGATCAGAAAAGGCCAGGTTTATCATAGATGCATATAAAGCTATAGAATATAGCTTTTGATCCTTTTTGCTAGTAGTTTTCCTTCACTCTTTTAGTAAAGTAGAATAAACCTCTGTGGAAGACTATATGAACTTAGTTCCTGACTGTTAACCTGGCTCTTTAATTTTTCTCTCTGTCCCTGTTCTCCTCTCCTTCTGTCCTCCGCCTCCCCTTAGACCGTCCCCTGTTTTTGGCCTCCATCCTTGAACAAAACTTGTATGTCTTAAATATAAAGATAGAATGCCAGAAACAAGAAGATAAAGGAGAAAAGCTAAAACTTTAAACTGGGTAAGACTGGCCTGAGAAATTCAAACCCAGGGAGAGGTGTAGTTTACCATGTCTCACCCCACCATTACAAGTCTAATCCCAGTCACATACTCTGCCCACGTCCACTGCTCTGTCTTTCTGCTCTCCGTCTACCTTGTTGTTGTGTGTGAGCTTCATTATGTTTTTATTGGCTTTCCATTGTCACTGTAGTGACATTTAATGTCATTTATCCATTTTCTTGGAAAATGTTTACACCAAGTCTAATTCTGTGTAATCATATAACACACCAGAGATTTCTTATTGTAATGGATTCTCATGTGTAATATCGCTATGATTCTGCTACAACACGGGTGTGAGATGTTCACATGTCGGCTCGCTAGCACGATGCATGTTTCCCACTTGCTTTATATGCCTGCTGTTGTCTAAGATTGTAGTTTGCATGGGACAGACTATATTTTCTATAGTATACACACTGCAAAATGCTGAGTCGTGTCCTTTTTCTGTCAATTTTTTAGACTCAGTTGATTCTTCTATTAGAAAAGCTGCACAGCACAGTGAGTATTTGATCTTATTATTTTTTGTCTACTGTCAACTAACAGTGTATGAGAGAGGTTTTTCCATTTACATTGACATTATCATTGGCTAAGACTGGGTGAAACATGCCAGATTAGAGAGATGTACTTCCTAGTCCAATTCAGAAGTTTTCTTAGAAAACTACACCACTACACACCCACACCCTAAACTGTCTGTTTGCTTATGTTTACAAAGGGATCCAGCTTCATTCGCTGTGTGAAGCCAAATCTGAAGATGGTGAGCCACCAGTTTGAAGGAGCACAGATTCTGTCCCAGCTGCAGTGTTCTGGTATGAGCGCTTGTGTGCGTCCAGATAGACATAGAGACACCGAGTGCCCTTGCCGTTTTAGCCATGCGTTTTGATTTGCTCCTGCCTGGATTTTGCTTAAGGTTCTTTTTCTTTTCTCCATATTACCAGTTTACATAAAATATTTGGCACCACTAAACACAGTTAATCAATCTCAACACTTGCTTGTTTTTCAGAACATATATATATTGCCCCCTGAGTAGATGCATTAAATATGAAGAGCACTTATTGTTTTTCATTATGTTCCCTAGATGGTCCTAGCCTGGAAGGGCTTTGCTAATGAGCTTATTTTCACATGCTGTATCCTGCGGTTGCAACACTTGGTCTTTCTTAGCAAGCAGTAATGGTTGGTGCACTTAAGACCTGCACAAAGTAGCACTAGAGAATGAGTCTGCCCAACATGCTATAAGTAGATAGTGTGCACATGCAGAGGCTCATTACTTTTGTTAACCTTATGGAAAAAAATGCTTCCAAATTCATAATGGGGAATTCTTAGTTTTGATTTGTTTTAACATTTTATGAACAACACCTTGGTTCATAATAACATTTTGGACAATGAGACTGTCATATATTATCTTGTTCAAATGTTTTTCTTTCCCATCCTTAACCCATTCCCATTTTTTTCTACGCTATTCCCAGGAATGGTTTCAGTACTGGATCTGATGCAAGGGGGGTTTCCTTCGCGGGCCCCTTTCCATGAGCTATATAATATGTACAAGCAATACCTGCCAGGCAAGCTTGCCAGACTTGACCCTCGCCTCTTCTGTAAGGTAAGCCTTTCTCTTTTAATGCTACATTTGCTTTTACTGTTTTTAATTTGCTTCCTGTCTCTGATCACTTCACATGGCATGTGTCCACTGCAGGCTCTATTTAAAGCGCTGGGGCTTAATGACAGCGATTACAAGTTCGGACTGACAAAGGTGTTTTTTCGGCCTGGAAAGGTGAGCATTCTGTGTGTGACTGGAATAAGTGGTCAAAGCTGACAATTCAGTTGTCTTTGGATTATGAAAAATGGATGAAATAAGAGACTGCAGAGACTGCAGTATTAACATATAGTTGACTGCTGTGTATATCTCAGTTTGCAGAGTTTGACCAGATCATGAGGTCTGACCCAGAGCACTTAGCAGAGCTGGTCCAGCGGGTCAACAAGTGGCTTGTGTGCAGCCGCTGGAAGAAGGTTCAGTGGTGTGGACTGTCTGTAGTTAAATGTGAGTTTTCATTCGGATTCTGTCTGCATCATTGCAAAATAATTTTCAGATATATCTGCCAGTTATGCACCATTGGCAATATGAGCAAGCTTCAGTAATTGCTTGTAGGCTATAGGCAAGTTTTTTCAATCAAAGATTGAAAAATGTCAATGACCCATCAGTGATGATCAGTTTGGAAAGCTCTATCTCAATAGTAGCTGGTAGCAGTCCAGATAATAAAATCACCTCTATGTCCTCTTGTAAAAACACATTTAAAGCTCCTGAAAAAGGTTTTGCGTTCTTGAAAATGTTTGAGTTTTTTTTTTTTTTTTTTAGGCATAATTGTCCTTCTAAATGAGACATTGACTCCCCCTGTCCTTTCCTTCTCCTGCAGTGAAGAATAAAATCAAGTACAGGGCCAGTGCCTGCATTACCATTCAGAAAACGGTTCGCATGTGGTTGTGCAAGAGGAGACATAAGCCTCGGTGGGTGCCAATCAAACACTTGCCTTCCATTAACTCCTCATTCATGAACCATATGTGCCAGTAGATTTTTTTTTATGTTATCATTCAGCCTGCTACTTTATATTTCTTTTATGACTGATGTGGAATTTCTGTTGAATTTCAGTGTTGATGGTCTGGTAAAGGTGAAGAATCTGAAGAAGAGAATGGAAAGATTTAACGAGGCTGTGAGCGGTCTGAAAGAGGGCAAGCTTGAGATGAGCAAGCAGATTCAGGAGCTGGCAAACTCCATCGACTCCCTCATGGCCAAGATTAAGGTGAGGTTGATTAAATCCTGTGCTTTAAGAAATTACCACATTTAATTGATTACATGATTGATGAACTAGGACAAGGCACATTGTGGTGGGACGTGTCGTCTATAGAGACCTGGAAGCCCGGTGTCAGTTTGCCATTCATAATAAAACAGGCACCAGTCATTCCATGGACTGGTGAAGAAAAACTAAAGATGCTATGCATGGGCTGTTGTCTCAAGCTCCTGTTGCAATTTTCTTATGTTTGTGCAGTGTAGCAGTGTAGAATTGCTCAGATCTCAGCATTTTAATCCAGTTACCTTTAATGTAGAGACAATGAAAAACTTGACAAATATAGCACAGTAATCTAGTTTAGCATAAAAGCAGATAGTCGGATGCTGATCAGATGCAGGTTGTCTTTTGTCCTTAATGTCTAAGCATAAAACAACATATTGTACATAGGACCAAAACTTGTGTGGGACTTGTTCTGACAGCACATGATGCAATACTGAGATAATTTTACTGGCTTCTATGTGTTAGGAAATAAATTACATATTTTGGTAATTTAGGTACCGTATTTTCCATAAGACGCACCGTACTATAAGGCGCAGTCTGAATTACGGGGTCTATTTCTGTATTTGACCCACGTATAAGGCGCACCGTACT
>JAOVYV010000002.1:10017902-10030498 GCA_025674545.1 Hassar affinis | reverse complement strand
TCTTTGTGTTGTATCAAGAGCCACGGTATCCAGGGTAATGTCAGCATACCAGGAAACGTTTTCCACCACCAGCATCACTTAGTGACCTGAAGAATGGCTTAAAATCCCTCTGACCACTGTGCAGGACTGTGCAGTATATGTCATTCCCAAGACAAATTTAGCTGTATTAGCCGCAAAAGGAGGCCCTACACCATCCTAATGAATTATTGTGGTCTAAAATGACAGGTGTTTCAGTTTCATTGTCTAACCCCTGTATGTCAGGTATAGAACAAAAAGAAAGCACAATGATTAGTTTAGGTTAATGAAAGCACAATATTTGACATTTTGTTTTAAATTTGTTTAAAAGGTTGAAACCTTTTTAATAGTAACAAATAAAGAATTCAGTCAGTAAGTCTCAAATAAGGTTAGGATACTTGCAATTGTTAGTAATAGTGATAGTAATAGAAATGACTCAAAGTTTACTGGTACCGGTACTGAGGCTAATGTCCGCTCTTCCTTCTTAGGGTTTTTACTGGAAGACTCTGGGTTTGACAGGTTACTGGATTCACAAGATCGTCTCTAAAAATTAGATAAAATATGAATATGTGTTTTGAGATAAAAAATATATAAGCCCATGCAACAACTCTATAGGCACAACCCAAAGGTAATTTGTTTTCAGCTATAGCTCTTCAGGTAACATTGAAGTAAATGACCATTTACAAAATAAATGGCCATTGTGCAAACACCAAAAATATGCAAATTAGTTTTATAGACTATGAAAATTATGAAAAGAAAAGTGAGAATACCTACTAGTTCAAGGAATGTATTCTCCAGAGAAGTATATCCAGGTGAGCTTATATTTAATAGCTCCTTGGCAAAGATCATATTGGTAATCTGTACACTAAAGAACACAGCAACATCTGTGTCTAGAGAGAATACTGCGGCTTGAGGATTGTTTGTGTCAGTTGGCAAGTCTTTAGTAACGTCCTGATCATCCCATGCTGTAGTCTGGTGAGAGGAATGGGTTTGGATTGCCTTTCCTTCCTTAGTGAGGAAATTTCCAGGTTGGTCTGAAGACACAGTTGATACAGGGACTGAGGCAGATGGCATTTGCTGAATGGTACCATCAGTCCTGGGTACTACAGAGACCCTTTTTAACTCTATGGGTTCATTTGTGCTTTGTATCTCAGAGCTCCCTGTAAAACTGCTGGATTCAGCAGATTTGGAAATACCATCCATAGCTCCAGTTGTGTCATCTGCTGTGTCCTCTACATTAGGCACCTCAGTTGGGGTAAAGTATGGCATAACTGACATTTCTTCTTTAAATGAAGCATCTGATTTATCATCTAAACTCTCTGAACATTGATTTGTAGTAGATGCTCTTAAGGCTTTAATGGAGTTCAAATTCGATGAGCTGGGCATGGCAGCAATTTCATTTCCAAGTGCTTGTTCCACTTCAGACTCCTTTGATGGGGAATCCAAAATAGTGTTCCTCTCATACCCTTTGAAAAACAAAAAAACAAACCACCGTTATAAGAAAGTGGCTCTCAACATACAGCGCATAAGATTGTCTAAGTAATGTAAATTCCTGTTCATTTTGCATTTAATAACTGATTGGATTTCTTTGCACCTATATGTGACAGACAGTTGTGGCCTACAAATGCAATATGCAAATGCTTACATGTTTCCTGTGTAGGAAATGTGCTCTCTGTTGTCTCCTTATCCCTCCCTTGAGCTCCATTAGGAGATACCTCTTCCTCTGAGTTGTTAATTGACTCAGTAGGCTCCTCAGAGATGAGCACTGCTGCTTGCTTGCTAATAACCCCAGGTAGATGACTCGGTTTGTCCGGAGGTAGGCCTCTTACATTATTTAGAGTAGATGGTTCAAAGTTGAGAGAATGAATATCCAAACACAGGGATGTATCCTCCCTCAGGGCTTTTAATAACATGTCGTTCAGCGCTATTTCTGTGCCAGGTTCTCCAACTGTCCCTGAAGACCCTATTCCTGTAGTGTCTGCTTCTGTCTCAAACACCACGGCATAGCGCACTGCAGCACTTCCAGGACTGCTCCTTTTTGTGAGGAGAAATTGTTAGTTCATTCATTCATCTTCAGTACAGTTACTATCGACTCTGTAATTATATTATATGCACCTGTAGTTTACAACTGTTATAAAACATCAGAAAATCTGAAAAAATAACCCAGTATGAAAAGTTCTGCAGGCTATGGAGGATCTTTTCAGTCTTAATATTTTAACATGCTGACCTTTCAGGAGCATATGCAAAATGTCTTTTAAAATGATTTTTAAAATGTCCAAACACATTAGAGAACATGGGTGACATGGTGGCTTGGTGGGTAGCACTGTCGCCTCACAGCAAGAAGGTCCCGGGTTCGATCCCCGGGTGGGGCGGTCTGGGTCCTTTCTGTGTGGAGTCTGCATGTCCTCCCCATGTCCGCGTGGGTTTTTTCCGGGTACTCCGGTTTTCTCCCACAGTCCAAAGACATGTATGTTAGATTGATTGGTGTCTCTAAAGTGGCCCTAGTGTGTGAGTGTGTGCGTGAGTGTGTGTGCGGTCAAGAAAATGAATGAATGAATGAATGATTTTAGAGAACATATTTGGACCTGACTGTATATTTACAATGACAAGTTTGTTAACTTTAGACTGGGCAATATTTATTACGTTTCTGCAGTTTAAGCTGTGGATATTTCAGAATAAACATGCGGTCCATTGTAACAAGAGCGGAGTTAGCTCAGCTGGTCACTTTATAAACACTGTATAATTGGATCACAGGGCTTCAGAGCACAACTGGCCCTGTGATTACATCTCTAACAGAAAGAGAAAAGAAGCAGCACTTTTAACCCAAAAGTGCAATTTTCGTGTTCATGGGAAGTACTTTCTGGATAGAGCCTACTCACTGAACTCCCAGCAGTTGGATCTCCTTAAACCCAGCAAGTTTGCTGAAAATTTGCAGCATCTAAAAAGGAACAAATGGCATCTCATCAAGACGCAGATGCGGAAATGCAACAACAATCTAAAAAGAAAAAACAACAGAAGCTAAGTATAGAAGCTTGGCACATTGAGGTGCATGTCATCTTTTATAACGTTGGTTTTCAGTTGACAAGCTGACTAGAAAAGATTTAGGATGCTATGACTGGATTGTATTTATTTCTACAAATCTCCGGTTCGCCTATTTCCCTGCAGGTTTCTGACCTCTTTTTTCTCTGAGATCCTTTCCAGCTCCAAGCTGCTTGTTTAGGATTTAGCAATGCCATGCCCATGCAGGTACAAGAATAAATCACAAGTGTTAGCTATTAACCCCAAAACGCTGTAAAATGTACTTGACAGAAATAAAGCATGTTGAATTATGAGCCAATTAGTGTAAACTAACAGAGATAACTTGAGGAAGTTATGGAGAGTATCTTTGGAGAGCACAACTCACTTTTTGAGACACAGCAAATGGATGCAAAATGATGAAAGTGTGACCTCACCTGCTCCTGCAGACTGTGGGGGAGATCCTGATATTGCAGGCTCTCAGGGTTTCGCTGTAGCTGACTGCAGTTCACAGTCACGCTGAACTCTATTATGTGCTGCACAGCTGAGTCCTTGGTCTTCTGGCAAACGAAAATCAGACTACAGTTCATTTAAAATGTATGTTAACTAGTCTTTATGATTATAAAGCACAAGGGCTTTGTTCTTACCTTTTCTGAATCCATGGCAAATTTCTCCTCAGGTGTTTTTGAACCTGAAATTTCCATACTTATTAGTTAATTAATATCATTACCATATATGAAATGTTGGCTCATATTCCATTAATAGATTGGGCATACATTTCTCTCCTGGTCCAGATGTAGCCATGGCACTGGAAAGAAAAAAAAAACAGAGCATTTGATTTCATTTTATTTGGTTCATTTTGACAAGAACAATGTGAAAAGGCACTTTTCTAGTTCTCTGGTTACAAACAATATGACCATTTTAATGAACATTTTAAAATGACACACATCATGTTCTCACTAAAAGTAAGTCTGCAAATGACATACACTGCTTGTACCCTATATATTACAGATTAGCATATTTTCATGGACAGTCTACTAGAGGGTTGGCTTTTGTCTCCCCCAAAATATATACAATTATGCATGCATGCATCCTTCAACATACTGTATGCTTAAGGCCAGAGAAGAGTACAGCTCCACACAATATGACAAACTGTATATTAAAACTTGAAGAGTTTAAGAACAATGCTGCATGTAGCTATAAATGTTGTATACTTACTGCTTTTGGTTATCTTGAATTCTCATTCTCTGTGGATAACACAAAGAACTAATACAATATATATTATGCATTTGTTTGACATCAAAGATGTTAGGTTTTAATACATGCTTGCTATCTACTAGATTATGCTCACCCTGGCCACCATGTCAAGGTGTTCCTGAGTGCTGCTGAAATTATGGGCCAAGTCCTCCACACACAATGAGTCTGTCTGGCAGGCATGTACCCACTGCTGGAACTCTGTAGTGTCAGGTACTCTGTCCAGAAAAAACTGGAAGGCTTCCCATACAGCTTCCTGGCAGACTATTTAATGTCAAAGATGTGGTAAGTAATGCTATCCGTATAGCCTGGTCATTTAAGATACATTTAATATCAGCCTTGTAAACACCCCATTTATATAACTTATATAACCATTACATAACTTAACTTTGACCTAAAGGAATATCAAATTTCTAAATCATTTAAAAGCCACAAAAGCGACAACTTATTAAAAATCTTTTATTAGATTCTTTTATTAGATTTTATTTAATTCTCTTGGTTCTCAGCTACAGTTTTGGCCTTGGTTAATGCAGCTTCCCGTCGGAAGGCTTCCGATGACAGGCATGCTGAATATGATTTATAAAGGCATGCGGTGTTAGAGACAAATTTAGCCCTAATTTTTGCTTCTATCCTTCTCAGCTTGTAATGTGTGATGTCCAACCTCTGAGTTTGTAGTAGGATTTATGACTGGCGATGACCTCTGCCATGTTCTCCTCAGGACATGCTTTGACCCCTGTCCTGAATAGTGAGGATCTCTTCACTCGAAGCCTTTTCAGGATAAAAGAATCTCTTACAGCTGACAGATGCCTGGCTGGATGTGACTCCTCATAGAAATGACTGTATTTGATGGTTCTGATCCTTCGTAAATGGTCCCTACTGAAGTCTGAAGGCAACAAAAAAACTTTTTTTTTAATTCAGATCATTTTAATTGTATATACAGTAGGTCTTAATAGTAAACATAGTTCAAAAGGAAATGTACAGACATCTTACAGTATACTCCCTATGATGACATAAAGAAGAAATCTAGAGAGGAACCAGACTCAAAAATGAGTGCAAACTCTCAGGTAGTGGGATTATAAATCATTGCATCAAAATCAAACAGGAATAAGTGTTATAAGGATGTTCAGAATGAGTGCCATAGTTCTTGTGATTGTAGCTCTCCTTAGTATCTCAGCTATTTCTCCTAGACAATAATGAGAACAAATGGAAGTCTCATGTTGCTATAATGTTTCTCCTGAGAAAAAGTAATTTCACGTCTGTCTCCTCTTGATATTTAGTAGAAATTCCAGTAAAGATTCACACTGAACATCGATGTATCATCCTGTCAATTTAAGAATCAATTTAAGAACCTCTGGGAGCTGTTCGTAGATAATAATCTACCATATCAACATGAGCTTTTTTTCCTAAATAGCTTTTGAGAAGTGAAAATCATTAGAGTATACACGTGAGAACAACCCACAACCCTGCAATGATTTTTTATTGTGTCTTTCTATAACAATAGTGTCATCGAATGAATGTGGGTTCTGGTCACTGTAAATACTGTCATTCCTTTCAGACCCATGATTGATATGTTGATGTATTTATTTGGTAGAAAGAGTTCTTTAAAATGTGCAGAATGCCTAATATTCAGTGGAAAGTTATAGTTAGGGTATAAATCAGTGTTGGACTGTAAGTTGTTATAAATCAATTGTTATTGGACTGTAAAAAAAATACATTGCCCTTAATGTAAATGGAGGCTACTGCTGATGATATGTGTATCCCATAGCTGCTGTATTCTACTGATTGATTACTGATCTCATTAGGAAGTAAAGCTGATAATTAATGGCAATAAATTATATGCCTTTTGTGCTTATGCAGTTATGCACTTCAAGCTAGCAAGTAATAAACAGCATAAAGTGAAAATTTCACAAATACGGCTCATTTGCAAAAAAAGAATTGTTTCTACCTTTCCTTTTCACTGCTTTTATTGAATAGTAGGTTAAATGTGCTCTTCAAATTAGGCCATAGCCTAATTTCCTCTGTGTTAACACCTCTCATAGTGGCGCTATCATCCTTAATCATTAATAAAACAGTCCATTCATTCAGAACTGGGTCTCTGTAGTGTTGCATTGTAATACCGGCTGTCAAACTTCAGAGACCTTCTTACGATATTAAGCCCTGCTTAGCAAAAAGTACGTTCAGATCTGTGTTTACTAGCGTTAGATTGAAACCAGTTGCTGACATATTATTGTCATTTTTAAAATGATTCACTACATCAGATCTGCTGAAATTGAAGAATAATGTGATAAACCTGACCTGTTAAGCCAAAGTAGAAACCCTCTCCAAAAAGTCACTACAAAGCTTTTTACCAGTAAAGGATTTTGCTCTGTAAAATATATTTAGAAAGGTACCCAGGCTTGAACTTGGATCACAGTTGAATAAATGTGTTACAGCCTTTTGAAGCTATAGCACAGAGGTCATCAAGTGGTGAACTGTAGTCTGGATGTGGACTCAGTAAATTATTCCAGTTGACTGAACTAGCAGAGCTGGTAAAATGTAGGAAAAATATTGGTTGTATTTCATCAATACTAGTTTTCTAGTTTTCTAGTTTTCTACACATGAAGCATCGTGGATTCTGGAACTGATGCTCTGCTTCAGCTTATCCAGTCACATGCATTTATGTAAATTATTATAAGACCAGAGACTAGTTAAAGGGCTGGAACTAGGCTAGAAAGAGAGAATTTGGTATGATTAGAAAACTGAAAACATGGCCTGTTTAACAAAATCTTGTCACAGAAGCATGGGCTAATTCATTCTGTATGCAAATAAAATTTCTGTTTTAGAATTTTATGTAACTGAACCTTTACAAATATTAGTCGAACGCTGCTGCCATAGTAACAATTGTGCTAAATGGCCTTAATCACTGGGAATGCCCCATAGTACAGCTACAAGCCAGAAAAGATTAACGTCTCACACAGCTACAAACAAATAGCTTTTTGTTTTACTCTGCTAATGAATGGAATGCCCAAACATAATGGCAAAACCATGCAAGCACTAGAAATTAGTTTGACATTTTGTATAAAAGTTTATGCATTATACCATTTTGACTAACAAATGGTAGGTTTTAGCTGCTTATATTGAAAATGTATGCTTATATTTTATTGTAAGCCAAATGCTTAGTATAAGGAATAAGTGAATTTCTGAAATGATTGTTTGTACTGAAATATTTTCAGTAAAGTTAAAAGCCTTTCTCTGTGTTGTGAATATGTCCATAAACACCCAGATTATTATTCAATCATTCATCGTAAAGCACATTATTCAGCCATGTTTATGAATTATTCAGTATTTACAGTGAGACTAATAGAAAAGGTATGCAGGTAGGAGATGGTTGAATATCTGGAAAGGTCCTGGGGGTCACCTTATTAAATTACCCATATGCCATGATAATGTGTGAGATGAGGTGTCTGAGAAAGGAGCTAAAATCATTGCAAAGGTCACAACATGCAGAAATATTGTACCTTGGAAGAACAAAGAAGGAAAGCGGAGAAAGCTTTATGGTTAGGCACAGGAAGGGTGATAAAAGAAAGATATGTAATAAACGTTTTAAAATACAGAGCGCTATATCTTTTATAAGGGACCCAGTTTCTAAGCTTCTATTAAAGTTTGCGACAGGGTGCAAATAAGCCAAGCAAACACCATTCTGCAAACAGCTTTACACCTTCCTCCGGGCTGCTAGCTTACCTTTCATTCTGCTGGCTTGGAGGGTAAACAAGAACAAGGTGAGGAATAGTCCTCGTTTCCAGGTCATCGTGCAGGTCTCTATTTTCCTTGAAACTCAAAGCCAGTTCTGTTAAGAATAAGGGATGAAGTGACTTATCTTCAATCCGACGAGTGCAGAAGTAACATTTCCACAAATGTCGTGTCAAGGTTTTTTTTGTCTTAGAAGGTGTTGAGTGAGGAAAAGTTGAATCAATGACTGCAGATTCCTGGGTCAAGATTTGATCCTTGAGGGCATCAATGGGGTATGTTCTAGCACAGGCAGTAAAAAAAGAGTGTATATGTGTGTGAATCTAACCATTTGTGAATAGAAAACAGATGAGAAGGAGTGAGAAGGTTAAAAATATAGACTCTTGTTTGGAAGTCGTCTGTGTACCACTCATTCGCCCCCAATCATACTGGCTTACACGTGGCAGACCATCTTCATCCTCTTATTTGCCTTCTCAAATCTATAAGTAAAGCACTATCAGTTCTAAGCAGTCCAGTCCAAGCTCTCCTGCCTCTCTTGTTTTCCTCTTCACTGAAGCCCAATCAACAAACATCTTGCTGTATGCTAAAATCCCAAATTCTGGTGCCTGTGAGGAGGAGGTGAGGTCTCTGTGTCATGTGATGGTGTGCTCTCTCTCTCTCTTTCTCTCTCTCTCTCTCTAATGGAAACTGGACGTTAGATATGTGCATGAGTGTGTGTGTGTGAGTGATTGTGTGTGTGTGTGTGTGTGTGTGTGTGTGTGTGTGTGTGTGTGTGTGCATATGAGTGTGTGTGCATGGCTGGTCCTCTTAACTTTAAAGGACAATTTGAGTGCTACCACTTGGTTTTATGGTAAAGTTTAAAATTAGGTTAAGGTTAGGGTTAGGCACTTATGTGCAATGGGTAATTGATTAGGGAATGCATTATGTCAGTGAATATCCTCAAAAAGATAGCCATTCAAGTTTGTGTGTCGGTATACTACTTTCTTTTTTGCTTTTCTTAATAATTAACATTTGAACAAACCTTTGTTTCACAATTCTATCACTCAACTGGCTATAAATCAAATATATTCCTGATATGTTTGTTCATATTTTACGGAAATTCACACAGAAATCTAATGCTTTACGGGTCCATTTTATACATGAATACATTTTCATTATACATTTTATGATTGAATATGTGCAATATGTAATATGCATGGTGATGTTGACCCATATTTAACCCCTTAACGTCTGCATATTATTCAGTGTAGTGATTAGAGTGAGGAGTATATAATTTGAGCCTGAAAATAAATCCTAAGAACTTTAGGGGTTGTTCATGTTTATGGTCAGACTGATTATCAATCAATCTTTTTCCTGCTAGACCTATCTTTCACCATGGCCATGATTTCTCACAACAAATATGTGATGCATATGTCAGCATAATGGTGTGCTCACTCTGATGTGCTGATCAGCACGTAGGTTGCACCACACATGCTTTTCATCCTGTTGTTCCCAGTGCTCATTAGTTGCCATTAATGAATGGAGTTAAAGGCATTGGACAACGTAAAAGGAGCAGCTGTAACTAAGAGTGTATCATGGACAATGCCTGAAACCCCATGGGATCATGAAGTGCATTAGCTCATTGGCAAATCCCACCATCCAACACAAGATTGTTGGAATTCCACTGCACAGTAGGAGGTTCAAAATCTCTTTCTCGAATGGTAAGACTCCCCGTGGGCCTAATTTGCTCATCAAAATGGCAAAGCCTATTAGGGCGTCGCTCTAAAGTGCATTGTTCATCATGTCAGCGTTTGGTGATTTTTCTTTGTAGCTATCGGGCACAGTTATGAAACACCTCAGACCCAGGTTGTGTAGCAGTGTCATTTGCATTCGAAAATCATGAAAAGGCCCTTTATTGACCTTGAACTGTTTTGCTGTTGTTGAGATTTGATGTTTGATCTCTTCTCCTACACAGAGGCACTAGCCAATCAAAGGGTCAGTTACAACAGCAGGGTCAATGATTCAGATAGAGGAGCTCTTGAAAGAGAGAGAGAGAGAGAGAGAGAGAGAGAGAGAATACTGTGTAATTCTGAATGAGCTGATTAAATGAGGAAATCTGAATATGAACCTTATATTAAATGTTTGTTCCTATGCTCCTATGTTCCTAATACTGACCAAAATGACACACTTATATGTTGCTGGGACTACCTTGAATGGGCTCAGCATTAAACTAAAATAGATAGATAGATATATAGATAGATAGATAGATAGATAGATAGATAGATAGATAGATAGATTTGTGGTTAGTTACATTTGCCAATATCTATCTATCTATCTATCTATCTATCTAGAAAATTCTGGTGTAGTGGAGTACATGTTTGCACATTCAGGTTATATTTTTAGTCCATTATCCTTACAAGTTTGGGGTGTGTGTGGGGTGTGTGGAGGGAGGGGAGGATGAATTCGCTGTAAGGATAAAGGATAGCTCTAGCAGCAGGAACATACAATAATTGTATATAAGGCTCTTGTAAAAGCTCTCCCAATTCTAGTAGGTGATCTTTGTTTTTGCAGTGCTTTTAGATTTAAAGTATTCACTTTACTGGGCTTTATAGAGGCTATAGCTCATTGCATTGATTTTATAAAAAAACCTTTTCAGTAAAGAAAATTAGAAAAAAAATAAAAATCGTTTACTGGATCTCTCTGAGTTGATGACCATGCAGATGCTCTGAAAGCACCAGGGGGTGAAGTAACTATGATACAAAAGCTTTCATGTTTTTCCATATTTTAAGTTCTAATCTGTCTGTTCCTTGAGTGTATAATGAAAACTGTAAATGACAATCTTTGTCTCTAGAGGCTCTAAAGAGGATTCTCTAACAACATATAATTACATTCTTGTCAATCAGAACTCAGTAATATTCAGGCCTTGTTATAGCTTCTGCCAATTAGACGTTTTGTGCAAGTCTTGTTAAATACTAATATAAGACATCAGGAACAATGTAATTGCAGCACTCTTTGGGGAAAATTGCCCTCTACGCTATATTCTGATGTACGATGCTGTGCAAAATGTGTCTTAGGCACATGCAAAGAAATGCTTTAAAGTAAAAATGTCTTCAAAAACAATACAATTAAATCATTCTCCTTACTACATTTGGTGTGATGACCCTTTTTCTCTTTACATACTAGTCAAGGTACAGTGTGTGTACCTTGCCAAACCAAACCAGACATTTGGTTTTGTGTGCTTTTAATAGGTAGTATATGGCTAAAATTCTAGAAGTATCATGGCTCAAAGTAGCTTAAATTCAGGTCTACCAGCCTTAGCTTTGGATATTCCAAGTTAATGACTAAGCACTCTTGTAAGTCTATCTGGATAAGATCGTCTGTTAAATGCCATAAATGTAAATGTAAATGTGTGCAGTTTATTAAGGAAATTAACTGGTAGGTATTACTGAGCATCGGAGAATCTGCCAGAGCTCTTCTGGAGACTTTGACTGTCACAGTTACTTATTAGCCTTTATTATGTTTTTGTTTTGTCTGAAAAGTGGTCTCATATAATATTTTGTTTTCTTTACTGACATACAAACATTGTTCTTCATCTTCTTGGCTGCTTATTCCTTTTCAGGGTCACAGGGGAGCCGGTGCCTAGCCGGCCACATAGGGGGCAAGGCAGGAACAACCCTAGACAGGGCACCAATCCATCGTAGGGCTCGCGCACACACTCACACACTAGGGCCACATTACAGACGGCAATCAAACTAATGTGCATGTCTTTGGACTGTGGGAGGAAATTGGAGTACCTGGAGTAAACCCATGCGGACACGGGGAGGACATGCAGACTCCACACAGAAAGGACCCAGACCTCCCCACCCGGGGATCGAAACTGGGACCTTCTTGCTGTGAGGCAATGGTGCTACCCACCGAGCCACCGTGTCACCCCAAACATTGTTCTATAACATTATTTTTGGGAATGTAATGTTCATACTGACTCCAAAATGCAGAATTCATAAACTAAATATCTATAACAAAATTTGTACTAACAGAACTAAATGGACTAAATAAAAGATTTGTTTTACTGCTAGTGACTGCTAGTGGAAAGCTGCTTTAAGGGTGCAGTGTGAAAACGGTCACTCTGGGCAGCAGAGTCTGTGCTTTTACTGCCCTCAGGATTGTGTACAGTCATGCAGCCTGGTGCTCACACTCACAGCACTGGACAATATGTGTGTCAGCCACAGATGCTGTAGCTCAATTCAAGTAAATTTTTTTTTCTGCTAATAATATACTTTGCCATCTGTACATTAAGAAAATGTAAATATAGTTTACCAAAACGTGAAAATGCTTTTGTTTAGAATACTTTTGTTTGTAATCTTGCCTTATAAAGATCATAAAGAAAGTCATAAAGATGACACTGGGTAAGGAGCCGGTTTAACAAACGCAGACACGTAAATGTGATCGGTCTGCTTGCAGATGTCGAAAACTTTGCTAGCTATGTGAATTTTGAATGATGCCTGGATTCATTTTGCATAAATATGTGTCATATATATATATATATACACATGGGTTAGACAATGAAACTGAAACACCTGTCATTTTAGACCACAATAATTTATTAG
>JAOVYV010000002.1:9952796-9971281 GCA_025674545.1 Hassar affinis | reverse complement strand
CATCAAGCTTATTGCCCTTCAAAATCGGAAGATGTCCAGCAGCACCATCAGCTCAGAACTGGCAGAAACCAGTGGGATTCAGGTACACCCATCTGCTGTCCGGAGAAGTCTGGCCAGAAGTGGTCTTCATGGAAGACTTCAGCCAAAAAGCCATACCTTCAACATGGAAACAAGGCCAAGAGACTCAACTATGCACATAAACATAGGAACTGGGGTGCAGAAAAATGGCAGCTGGTGCACTGGACACAACATTTTTAATATTTGGCTGTAGCAGAAGGCAGTTATACGTATTCATCATGCAGTTCCACCAGGGAGGCGTATGATTGGCCACAAATTTATTCTGCAGCAGGACAACAACCCCAACCATACAGCCAATGTCATAAAGAACTATCGTCAGCATTAAGAAGAACAAGAAGTCCTTAAAGTGATGGTATGGCCCCCACAGAGCCCTGACCTCAACATCATCGAGTCTGTCTGGGATTACATGAAAAAACAGAAGGATTTGAGGAAGCCTACATCCAAGATGTTTGGAACAACCTAGCAGCTGAGTTCCTGTATACAAGTGTACCTAGATGTATTGATACTGTTTTGAAGAAAAAGGTGGTCACACCAAATATTGATTTGATTTAGATTTCTCTTCTGTTCATTCACTGCATTTTGTTAATTGATGAAATAAAACCTAACATTTTTGAAAGCATGCTTAGTTTACAGCTTTTTTTCACACATGCCCAAAACTTTTGCACAGTACTGTATGTTGAAGAATAATCAGCACGAATAACACAATATAGATAATTATGTGTAACGCTCACTTCACTAGCCCTTTATATATGCACTTTGACAATATAACCGAATATGCCAATCAAATATGTTTTCCTTTGAAGAAATAACCCTGCTGTAGTTTGATCTGTTTGACAGCACTAATGACATACAGCAAATTTCATGAGCATTTCTTTGCATCACCTCACTCAAATCCTATGAGGTCATTCAGTGTTAAATTGCAGCTGCTTCGAACCTGCCATCATTTCACGCATAAGAGTGGAGCCAGCAGTCCTGGTGATGGAGTTGAATTTCTCTCAGCCACCCTGAGCTCACATTAGTGCCGGCAGGGATGTCTGCAGTAAAGCTTATAAAAGTGCTCCTTTCTGGACTCCAGCTCATTCTCTGGACACATGATCATCCCATGTGGCAATGCATTCTCATAATGCCATCACTAATGGCACAAAGTGAAAGAAAAAAAAGCAAAGTAAAGGCCCCTTGTTAAGTACAGCAGTTGCTGCAGAGGGGTAATAAAGTATGCCATGTTTGTGAGTGCTGTTGACATTACCAATAGCAGGAGGAATGCATCTCCTGGCAGCCTATCATTAGAAGAGATCGTCTTACATTTGAATGTCAGAAGCAATGTCAGGAGGAATGATCCTGAGCTCAGGTTATTGTCTGGGTGGATTTTTGCATGTTCTTGCCATGTCCACACTCTCTGAGTGTGCAAATGTGTGTATGCATTGTGCACTGCAGTGGACTAGTGTCTCAAGCCAGTGTGCCTGGATTAGGCTTCAGCTTAATTGCAGGAAAAGGTGGTTTTTGATCCCTGACAAGGAATATGTAAATTAATTCAAAATGAATGGTTAATAGTCCCAAGGTGTCACCAACATGTGTATTGATTAAAAACAAAACAAAACAAAACAAAAAAACGTTAACAGATACAAAAAAACTCTGATCTTACTGAACAGACATTTTATACTTACTGGTAGACCCCTACCTTGGTCCCATTATTTTTCAGAGACTGAAATCTTAGACTTTCAAAAATGTAGCATGACGCTTTGGACACTGACTTTCAAATGAACTTCGCAGAGCATTATCAGGGAAACAAATGTTTCAATAGCCACTCTCCTTGTTTAGGTTCTGCACAAATAATCAGTTTGACAGGGGCATTGATCACATTTACCTCTGCAGGAAAAAGAAGGTGAGATAGCATAGAATGGCACAATCCACAGGCCCAAACATAACTGTGATTAATTATCCTCCTCAGAGGACACCGTTTTTGGAGCCAAAGACAAACGGAAGGAAATAGTCAGAGCATAGGAGGTTGACAACATCTATTTGAACATCAAGTGGATCTATCTATACAGTAGGTCAAGTGAATACTGAGTATTTTAGACTTGTCTTATGCAAAACATTCAGACTGAATATTCTATTGAACATACAAACTCTGTGTTTATTTTTCTCACATTTGAAAGCCAAGGTGGTTGAATAAATGCAATGGGACAAAAATTATATTTTATAATTGAGAGCTTGGAAGACGAAAAATCTTCATACAGTACATTACATAGAAAGTGGTCTAGCCAACTGTAGGCATCCTACTGAATTTCATTGCTGATCAACTAATGATTGCCATATCAAACACTGGCGAGTGAAAAGTCTCTCATGTCTGACAGACATCAGCAAACAGCTGCAGGCAAGTCAGGACAAGATGTTCAGGTCTGGGTCAGAAGTAGAGCACAAGGTATGGGATTCACTGTTGCATATAATGCAAAATACACATCTCTCTACAATCCTTCATACTCTGTGGTATTCGTGAGATTCTGTGTTCTGCATCTATTCTGGTCAGGTCATTTATTTCAGTATGATTCAACAGCGTGAATCTCTTAACATTAATAAACACACACAACAGTGAATATTACAATGCTATGCAGCTTCACACCAGGTTGAAATAGAGGGGAATATTAAGTCTTATTTAAACAATCAATAACATTCAGTGTTCTATTTAATGAAAACTATAATTCCAGACAATGACAATTACTCTACTGGGTATTGTTTAGGTCGGCAATTTTTGCTATGGTCTGCATTTTCATAATAAAGATATCCTTATTGAAATAATTATTGACTAGGGACTGTGGTTATTACCTTGTTAAAGGCCTCATCAATAGTCATATTCATTACTTATCACATTTAGTCACATACGCAGATGGCTAAATCAGAGATGCTATAGATCTGCTGAATGGCAAGGGTATAATAGTGGCAATTCCCTTCACTCCTCAGCCAGTTAATTGGCAGACTCATCATTACGGCTCAAAACAATATTTGATTTAGTGGCAGATGGGGCTGGCCTTTAGATGGCTGCTATGGTCACACTCATTCAATCCACTAGACATGAAAGTGCTAATCAAGTAGTGCGCACACATAGGAAGTGTGGAATAATAACCATTACATGTGTTTACCTGACAATCTGCAATGCTTAATAAATATCCTCTTGTTGAAGGTGTGTATTCCCCATGCACACATATTGGCTGAACAACACTATGCCTCCCTAAGCATGTTTATTATCCAGCATCATAATACATGACTATAGTCTGTGAATAGATTTATGGTTCAGCAGTTTGACAGTAATATGTACATTGCGGCATTACTGTGGAGTGTATATGAGTTATTGCTTGGCTGACATATTTGCTTACGGCACTTTGCAGTACAGTGACATATAGCACCAAATAAAGTTGCATGGCTAATGTATCTGCTTATATCAATTATGTATGAACTTGTTATTACAAAAATGCCACCTTTAGAAAAATAGAGTTAAAACTCATCTATACATTCAGTGATCATTTCATTATTTTAACTCCTGTACACCTGCTCATTCATTCAATTCAGCAACATAATATGTAAAATCAGGTAATGTTTACATCAAACATCTGAATGGGGAAAAATGGTTTCCTGGGATTTTTAGTTCTGATTGGTAGTTCTGTGGGCAGAAATGACCTGCTGATGACAGACTTTAGAGGAGAATGACCAGACTGGTTTGAGCTGCCAGGAGGCCAGTGTAACTCAAGTAACCCCTCTTTGTAACTGTGGTGAGCAGAAAACCATCTGAGAATGAACAACACATCAAATAAATATATAATAGTGCTTATTTTGTTTAATGAATATTTTGTTATTATATTAGTAAATACAGGCTGGCCAGTATTAACAGTGGTGGCTGGTCAGGTTAACCAGATAAGAAAGGCTGCTTAAACACATTAAACCTAAGTTAATTCTGTATTGCAAAATTATTGTTGTACTTTTGTTGTGCATCTAGTAGTTTATTAGAAGCATTTATTAGAAAAATGTTTTAAGAAATTGTATTTGAATTGGGTTCACTTCTGTGTGAATACATATACTTCCTGTGTGTGGGGCTCCAGCCAAATGAGTGTATATGAAGTTGCTTACACTTTTGGCATGCAGGTGACCTAAGGCTTCTGTCTAATAGGTCAGAATTTGGCACAGGGCACAATGCCTAGCACCCTGGACAAGCCCACTTTTGTTGCTCGTGTATCAGTATTGTTTTATTTATTTATTTATTTTACCTGATTTGATTGGAGAATTCTTTATGAATCTTCAGTCAGTTCATTAGTTGACCAGTCAACTGTATTTACAAATCTTATCAAAGGACATTAAAATTGCTTAATAGACATTAAATTGTTTTAGCAAAAAGTAAGGTTTTGGCATTAAAAAGTCTTAAATTTGTGCCCTGCTCTGCAATTAAGCATTTTCCTTTGAGCTTTCAAAACATAAATTCCAGTTGGTGATTTGATTGATGGATGCACATTTAACTCAGTTCTTTTAATGTTGTTTTTATGTTGTAATGTTTAATATATTGTTGGTACTTTCAAATGAGTCAAATATTGCACTGTGTACACTTCAATATTACTGATAATTAACCCACATTAAACTCAGATTCATTCATTCAATGACATGGTACATTATTATATTCTTTACCAGTTGAATTTTCCATTTTTTACCTAAGCAGCAGTAATACACGGTTAGATCACCTGTCAAATGGGAATTCAACAATTACATTCAGTCCTGCATTACTGATTTTCAATTTGGTTTAGTATGCCATGCTCCTGAACCATCTATGACGTGTACAGCCATAATTCAAGAATATCAAATGATCTTTTTCCATCTTGTGCATGTGAGAGACAGAGAGAGTAATGATAATAATGATACTAGCTGATTTATTAGTCTAGAATTAATTAAACCTAAACACTTAATTAATTCTTAATTAATATTGTTAGATATGTCAATGTGTCCACTCACATTTGATCAATCACCATCCTCCTCCATGGAGTTCTCTGATAAAAAAAAATCAAATACATATTGATTACCCCATTGATTGTCTTTTTCTCTGCCAATACAATATCTGCTAATTTATCTTATGTTTTTTTCTGACTACAGTTGCCCAGCTTAGGCTAGCTGTTTTACACACAAGGTCAACTATAATCAACCGCAGAGATGGGTGCAACCTCTCATCCCCCACCCACACAAAGTAGATACAGCTTCTACCATTCAATTACTGTTTATTAAGGAGAGGATAGTCATTAATCAGACTGAGATACACAGATTTCCTCAATGGACCATTGAACCACTTAAGACTCCATAGCCCATCTATCTATGCTTCATGTTTCAAAGACACTTAAGCTGTATGCTGTCCCTTGATAAGCTTTTTAGTTGTTTTTTTCCCCCTCAGCTCCAAGTATTTCAATATTAGTGATTTAAACACAGTAAAAACATTTAGGGTAAAGAGCTCCTGATATTATGGTAGAAAGCATTTTAAACACATAAAACAGATAAAAGCATTTGGGGAAAACAAGGAAAAAAGGGAAAGAAGGTAATTTACACACTGATTCGTAGTGTAGTTTATACCTGCAAGAAAAATACGTTTTTCACATAAGCTGCTTTAAGCAGGAAATTGACAAGCTCAATGAATAAGGAACATGCTGTATTGAAATGTAATTCTGATTTATGTTTGTAAATCACTGAAAAGCAGGAATTTCATCAGAAAGATGTTCAAGGGTGGGTTCAAGCATCTGAATAAAATCCAGGAATAAAGAGACATCTAATAATCTCTGCACTACCTTTGCATGTCTTTTCGCATGTCTCCAAAAGCCTCATCTAATGGGAAAAATATGACAGCTTCCATTCATTAGAGGTATCTTCTGAATCTCTATTGTGTTACTAAATTCCCAGGTACATCCAGGCTACACATTAAACCTACTTTCTCTTGTGTCTAAAATGTGTAGTTATATTAACACATCTCCTGTTTGGTCTGACTATCCATTTCATATAATGACACACCATTTAAAAATTGTGGATGGCTTCATTAACGTGAATTTCCTAGCTCGGATCTCATTACTAATAGACCTTTTCCTTTGTACGATGGTGCAAACCAATGTTAAGCTTTGTGCCTTGCATCTTGGATTAGCAATTTATTCCTAATAGGTTACAACTGTGTGTAGAAAAAAAGGTTATTAGCTCTGCCCAGGCTATTGTCCATGCTGAATTCCACAGGGTAGCATAAGTGAGGCAGTTCCGCTCTGTCGGATGGATGTTGCCACTGCATAGGGCTCACAGCATGCTGCAATATCTTGCCTGATTTTTGTATTTCAGAACAGCCATTAGCCGTATTTCCTTCATCCTCTCCCATATTTCAGCTCGATTGGATGGACTTTGGGGCTGTCACGCACCTGGAAGGGTTGAGGCATGCAATTTGAGGACTTAGCTCCTAGATATTGAGAGCCCTGCTGTGATGGCATATTTAACTTTATACTGCTTTGTATCCTGGATGGTTTACTATTTTAATGTAATAAAATTAAAAACAGTGGACATTAGCCTGACATTCTGCTTTAATAGATCAGTCATTTTAGGGGAATATACTATATGTAAGCATAAGATATGTATTTAAGTTCCCTTTATCATTCATCAGTGTTATATTCAACAACTTGATTTTGCTTTAATATAAGGAAGAAAAAGAAATCTTGGACGAAAACAGTATGCTAGTCTTCCTTGCCTAGGTTCCGGTCATGCAAATAACACATTTATGCATTATTGTGGGATTTGTACTGGGCATGATGCTGCAAAAAATATTGACACTTTGATCTTATGTGGTATAACTACTTAACAGTGTCTCTTGTAAAACATTATGATTGATTTGAAATCTAAATATGAAGCTTTTTAGTCCTGCAGTAAGATTAACTTTGGTAAGACTGTCCATATGAAGTGTTATGGTGTTTTTGCTGTAACATGATGCTTTTTTCATTAAATGAATATATGATGAATTGCCCTTCTTAGCATTAGTGAAAGCGGGACAGTGCACGATTTATAGCTGTTAGGCTGTTATGTGTATGTTTATGACTCATCTGTGTAGCCTTTAAAATATTAATCTGTAAATTATGTGCTATTAATAAAACGGTTTATATGAAGCGCATTGGTGAAAACAAGGCATTTAGACATTTAGATTAGCACAACATCTCTCCTGATTTTTATTTAAAGCTGTAAATTATTTTGAGTAATTTATTGTCTGCCCCCAATAGTCCATTAATAATTTTACACTACAGCAACATTTCACATTTTAATCATTGCTCCATTAATCTTTATTCATTTCAGAGAAACACAAATTCACCTTGAAATTGACGCCTCACAACTCCTGGGTTCCTGGGTTTGACTTTGAGCTTGGGCTACTGTGAGTTTTAAATGTTCATATGGGTCTCCTTTGGGTTCTCTGGTTTCCCCCTACCGTCCCAAAACACAGAAGCAGGCAGATTGGCTAAATTGCCCACAGATGTGGATGCATGTGTAAATGTGTGTGCATGATGCCTTGTGATGGTATCTCATTCTCCTGCCAAGCACCCAATGTTAACAGTATTGACTCTGGATCTACCACAACTCTGACCAGGATACACCAGTCACTGAAGGTGAATGAAGAAATGAATGAATGAATGAATGTTAGAGGACAATCACAAACACATATTAGAAAATCACATAGTATACCACTCAAATGATAATTCTACGATTATCCACAAATAGTCTTTTTCACAGCAAACAGCAAATTCTTCATGACG
The DNA here is from genome assembly GCA_025674545.1 of Hassar affinis. Classification (NCBI taxonomy): domain Eukaryota; kingdom Metazoa; phylum Chordata; class Actinopteri; order Siluriformes; family Doradidae; genus Hassar; species Hassar affinis. The sequence goes on along the minus strand of JAOVYV010000002.1, from coordinate 9,963,413 downwards.
TCATTCTTAGAGCTCATACAGTTAATACTTGGAATATTTAAACACCACAACAATTCGAAAATGCAGTATTAAATATTATTGATAAATAAATGAGAACACATGTTCAAAAATGTTCTTTAAATTGTTTACAAAAAGAGCTGGGGGAACTGAGCTTTTCAGACTTTGGGGTTGCTCTTCAAGCTTCCGACATGGAGAAAATGATGTTCTAGAAACACTGCATGGAGTATCTGCCCCAGCAGAATAATGAGACTAAACTGTCTATATACAGTAGGATCTCAGCTGCTTTCATTATGGGCATTGTGAAATTATCCCTGCCTAGTTACACATTAGCTTTGATCACCAGTTTACACCCAGTTTTGAATCATGTCTGAAGATGAAAGCCAAACTTGTGTGTGTGTCCACGGCAGCAGTGATGCCCCATTTTCTCTAGGCTCTATCAACAGCTTCCCAGGCCGGAATGAACACAATGTATAATTTATCTGACAGTACCCATGACAGTACTCCCCTCACTCCCCACACCCCATTGTCCATCTTCTCAACCCATACATTTGTTGCATATCACACATTTTAATATGGATCACTATACATTTTCCATTACTCCACAGGAATTATATATATTAAAGGCATTATGTGTCACTTTACACACAGAGAATACAGAATCCCTCCCACCCACTGTTTGAGGAAATGAAACAGTGTTTTAAACCAAATAAAAATGTGTTTATATTCAGTCCTGCTGTGGATAGAATTTCCTCCATAAGGCATACAGTGCATATGAATTGTTATGAATATTGCATGGACTCTTACACTCGGCTCACACTAAGTTGCTTAATTGCTGGAATTAATTATTAAGAAGCAAAGGGTTTGGCTGGGTCTTGCTGTGGCACTTATTAATTATTAATCATACATTATTGTATGTGTTTCTTTTTTAATCTGATGAACTTTTTAGAGGTGGGGAGGTCTTGACATTCTGCTAAATCAGCACACTCCATGTGAAGGATGGTAACTGCTCAACAAAGAGGCTTGTTATCCCTGGAGTAGATGCTGCTGATTAAAGCTAATAGAATCATCTAACAGCATTTGGCTATGTGGAAGTGGATCAACAAATTAAACTCAGTGTTCAGCGACTAGACTATTACTATGCAGATTGAAAGCTTGGCTTTGACCTGCATACCAAGGTTTAAAATCTTTGTTTAAGTTCTTTACATTAAAATTCAACATAAAAGAACGATCATATGTCCATACATTCTGTGTGTGTAATTATTTGTGGTTTGTGGTAGTATAATTCTGCAAGTAAGTAATTCTGGGTAGTTGATGGCAATAGCTGTGCTAAAAGCTTCCGGTGTTTGATAAGATGTGAGTCAGAGAGGATGGCATGTACTTATTAGGCCGCATGATGAAAGTCTAAAAATATAGAATCAATAGAAAAGTCTCAGATCACATCACATCTTGTGTATTCACTGTGAAAGCCATGCAATGAGAAATCATGCAGAATATAAAAACCCAGGATATTTGCAAAGGTGGATCTTAATCTGTTGTAGGCAGTTTTGCTATTTTCCTGCATTCATTCCTCTTATGTTTTTTTTTTTCAAATCAAAAGCAACAAATTAGTTGTCTGATTAGATGCATTTACCTTGTCTCAGAATCTTAAAATCATCCATTCGGGAAAGAAAGATGAACTCATCCAAAGGTCTGAAATGTAGTTCTTATAGCTTTTTGACTCTGTATTCCAGCAACAGTGGGATGGAAAATTAAAGCATGACTATTGGGTGAAATGGATATTTTTGCCTTTAATTAGCCCAGGCTCTGTTTATGTACTGTTTATCATTTCTAACCTCTTTATGAACTGGTGAGTCTAATAATTAAATAAAGCAGAGCTTAGCACAGCAGAGGGAGCCAGTTACTTGGGTTCTTGATGTGTTCTGTGTTCTCTCATTACAATATGTGTTTCCAAAAGAGAGACTTGATACTTGATACTCCTCTGTGCACAGGGCTCGCACACATTAACATCCTTCTCAGGTGTCATGGTTGATGAGGCAGCACTGTTATTAGTATCTGTGCTTTACTACTCAATCTCTTTTCATGTTTCATGTGTATCACAGGATCACAGAAGAAGCTTACCATCATGATAAATGTGAGACAAATGGACATTATGTTGTGTATATACTGTGACGTATTAGTTGACAAAGAATTATTTATACAAGCAATGCACATTTATCCAGTTACTCTAGCTTTCATAAACTTTCGTTTTAGTTAGGCAAGTATGACTATTCAATTGTAATGTTACTTTTGTAAAAGAAAAACACATAAGTGGTCAAAGTCATATCATATGCTCTATGATTTTGCTTTGTAAAATAAATAAATAATAATAAAAAACATTAATATAATCTTTGCAGCAAGCACGATTTATGCAGTCAGGTTTTGCTATGTACAGATTCACAGTGGTCTTTTAAATATCTAAGACATTATAAAATCCAAAAATGTAGACATCTCTGCTAACTAGCTGCCCTGTTAATATACAGTGACTATTCCACTTTCTGTTTTGTTACAGTTAGGAACTGAATAGGTTCATAGGATAGGATTTTTAGCATTCGAAGAAATATTTTACTTTGTAACTAATTAAGTTAATTAAATTACCAAGTATGTGTGTTGGTTGCATACGTATTCATACTGGTTGAGCCACCTTTGACTGCACTTCCAGTTCCAAATCTTCAATGAAGAATCAATTCATGCACTTGCACAGCACCATTCTGAATACACACTGAACATTGCTAATTTTTGAACCTGAAGTCTATCAAAACAGTAAAAAACAGTGAAAAAGAACTGATGAGGTGATGTTTAAAAAGGATGATCTATGTGTGTAAGAGTGTATGGAATGGGTTTGGTGACTCAACACCAAGCTGGAGAATGTCCTCAGGGGGAAAACATTTCCTTTTAAATACACTTCTCTTGTTTTTCCCAACACAGGCTTGAGGTGATTACCATCCTGTAGCCATAGGTGATTAGGACCAATTTTTGCATCTGATAATTTGCATCTGATAATATTTGGAATTGCGTTGGGTGTAATGATGCTGTTATGAGAAGCTAAACGTCAGTTTTTATAATATTAAATATTCCTTTGTGTTCTCTCTGATTGTACCTTTCAAGCTTCATTTGCATTTGGAAAATGCATCAGGTGAATGCTGACACAATCACTTGGGCTTTCAAATAATCGAAAGATTTCACTACAACAATTCTTGATATGGAAAAAACATTAGAAAACGGTGGTAGTGGTGAGATGGGGGTATTTGTGAGTGGGGGATTGATAGAATTTTGATTTTAAGATTTGAGATTTCCTAAGCAACTTTACTGTCCAAACATAGAATAATGCACACTTATACACTGCATAATTGTATGTGATTGAAATTGCATATAATTATTTTGACAATTCATGTCACCAGTGAGATATATACTGAGACAGCCCATTCCTTTAGACGCCTAGAAGTCTAGACCTTTGTATGGAAGTCAATCCTCAGAAATGTCAAATAGATGAGTATGCTTAAAAATAGTAAACATTACACACATGAAAGATGTGATGTAACACCAGATGTAAGTTAAAAACATTGTAGGAAAGGGAAGCATGGTGGCTTTGTGGGTAGCGCTCACAGTAAGAAGGGGTCCTGTGTTTGATCCCCAGACGGGAGTGGTAAGGGTCGTTTCTCTGTGGAGTGTGTATGTCCTCACCCAGTTTTCCTCCCACAATCCAAAGACATCTAAGTTAGGTGAACTGGACATATATATTGCCCCATTAGTGTGATGAAAGGCTTGTGTATCGATGTAACCTTGTGTTTGTCATTTGAATATCCATTGATGCTGAAATGATGTTAAAACCCAATAAACAAAAAACAAACATTGTAGAAAATCAAAGAAGTTCAATGGCTTTCAGAAATCATTGAAAAAACTACGACTACTAACTTTGTCCTAACCTTTACCATTCAGACTATCATACGAGTTGGCTTATGTGAAAGCTTAGAAATATTCAGCATTGGTTTATGTAAAGAAGCAGGAATACTAACTTTCCTCTTTGAAATTATAGATATATTATTATAGAGGAAAAGTACAGATACATAATTCAAAAAACTTGGGTGCATAAAATGTTTTCTGATTCTCTAATCGGTTTGCTTTGAAAGCCAGTAAATCCAATAAATTCAGAGGATCATACATTTTATTATTATGATTTCTTTTTTGTTATAACATTGTCATTTCAGCTTGCTAAGGCAACCGTATGTGACAATTTGAGATGAGTGCTTCATGTAGAGTTAATAGGTCTTCTTAAAACTCAAAACAATGTCAGTAGAATAGCAACAAATAAAAATCTTAATATTTTGCATATCAAAAAGGCATGAAATCTATGTTTTCAAGGTTGTTCTTGGTGCAGCTTTAGAGAAACCTGAGCCTTTTGTTCCTTGTATTATGTTTCTATGATAAGATGAGTGCATCACAATGTATGCAGATATGATGTGTTATTGTAGTGCCAATTTAAAAAAAAAACACACACAGCCTATAGTGTGTTTGTGGTTGTGATAATTATGCTTTCTGTCCATATCCAAATTCAGTTATCGTTCTTAATATTTCCCCAAAGTAATATCTGCTTAGAATATAAAGAAGACCAAGTGTCTTTATAAAAGATTTATGTTGCTTCATTGCCGTGCTATAAAATTTTATGAAGACCATCATTTACCTGCCACACGTGTAGCACTCTTTAGGGGATTTTAGCTGTGATCATGTTCTAATAAATCTCCTACAACCTGAGTGATGTCTTTGAACCAGAATAGGATCCAACTGCACCTGCTTTGCTTAATGCCTATGTAAATCTATTGAAGGCATGACATTCTCGGAAATGCCTGCTGCAGACTTACTGCTACGATTAACTTTGTCTCAATCAGAACATGCAGAAGGAATATTGTCCTTTATCTGTTCCTGTCACGTTCCTGCCACATGTAGGACTCCAAAGGTGACTGTAATTGATTAAAGAGAACATAATTTTAGTGCTCTGGCTTATGGTAGCTGGTCAGAATCATCCTGATGATTGGAGCTTCATTCCTGTTTGCTTAATGAGAAGATATTAGATTTTGTGGGCATCACTGTAGGAACACGTTCACTAAAGTCGTCTCAATGTCATAAAAGTGTCTAGTTGCAAAAAGAGAAGGTCTAGTTGCAACTGTGCTTTGTTCTCAGGCAGAAAATAATCAGATATCATTTTATGATAAAATATGTTTGAAATATTTAAAAGTAATATCTTCTAATGCTGTAATCGGGTATATTATTATTATTATTATTATTATTATTATTATTATTATAGGGTGTCCCCAAAGTCTCCATACATATGAAAAATTAACAAACACGTATTTTATATTATATTATATTTTATATTTTTTATATGCCTGTCATGGTCATGGCCGCAAGAGGGTGCCCCCGATGCCCTGTGGGAAGACTACAGTCAAGGACTACAACTCCCACAGCCTAACCAATGAAGCACACCTGCTGGTGGCCATCTTTGATTACCTCATTTAAGCCTGGAGAAATGAAAAGGGCAGCATTTATTCTCCCCAGCTTTTTTTATTCTCAACTTTGGTACTGCCATCACACTTCCTTGTGCCACTTTTTGAACCATCCCCACACCAGCGACCCGCATTGTTGGTTTCACCAGTTTAAAGTGATGTTTCTAGGATATCACATTGGCCCTGAAGGGGTTTCTATGAATTGCCAAAAAGTGGAAGTGATCACACAGTGGAAACAGCCCACCACAGTCAGGGAACTAAAGAGGTTCCTGGGGTTCACCAATTTCCACCACCGTTTTATCAGGAACTTTAGTCGTCAGGCTGCCCCCCTCACAGACTTGCTAAAGGAGGCTCCCAAGTCCCTAAGTGGAACACTGGTGCAGAACAGGCCTTCTCTTCACTTAAGAGGGCATTTGTCACAGCTCCCATTCTCAAACAGCCAGACCCAAACCTCCCCTTTCTCATCGATGTTGATGCCTCCAGGTAAGGTGTCGGCATAGTCCTCTCGCAGAGGCAAGGCCAACCCACCAAGCTTCAAGTGGTGGCCTTTTTCTCAAAAAGCTCATTCCAGCCATGCAGAACTATGATATGTGAGACTGGGAGCTGCTGGCCATCAATTTAGCTCTGGAAAACTGGAGCCATTGGTTGGAGGGCACCGAGCACCCCATCACAATATTCACAGACCATAAGAACCTTGAGTATCTTAGAGCCGTTAAGTGGCTAAACTCTCATCAGGCCAAGTGGACAATTTTCCCTGAATCCAGGTTCCTCCAGACAATATTATGGGAACAGGACTAGAAAAATTTGAGACCACCAACCAGCCAGCGGGAGCATGCAGCCCACACCCGGTAAGCTGTTTGTCCACTCCTCTCTCCGCAGTTCACTTATCTCCTGGGCCCACTCCTCTCCTGGTACAGAACATCCTGGACCTAGATGCACTATAGAGATCATCAGGGTGAAGTATTGGTGGCCTTTTATGACCCAGAACATTCAGGAGTTCATTGCCTCATGTACCACCTGTGCACATGCCAAAATACCTAGAACTCTGCCAGCAGGTAAGCTGCACCCCTTGCCCATTCCAGAGAGGCCTTGGTTGCATATTGCTATTGACTTTCTTAGTCAGTCTCAGGGCTAGACAGCCATTCTTGTCATTGTTGATCATTTTTTCAATGGTGTCAGATTTATCCCCCTTGTAGGCTTACCCACGGCCCTAGAGACCTCTGAGCTCATCTTTCAGAACGTCTTCCAATTCTATGGCATACCAGAAGACATTGTTTGTGACCAAGGCCCTCAGTTCATCTTGCGAGCATGGACATCGTTCATGGAGAAGATGGGCATTGTGGTGAGCTTAACACCTGGCTTTCATCTTCAAGCCAATGGACAGGCAGAGAGAGTCAATCAAGAACTCCTGAAGTTCCTCAGGCTCTTCTGCCAACACTAACTGCAGGAGTGGGTGCGTTACCTCGCCTGGGCTGAGTATGCACAAAACTCCATTAAGCACACTTCCACAGGTCTAACACCTTTTGAAGGACTACAACTCCCACAGGGCCTAGCCCTAGCCAACGAGGCACACCTGCTTGCGGCCATCTTTGATTACCTCGTTTAAGCCGTGCTGGAGAAATAAGAGGGCAGTGTTTATTTTCCACAATGCAGATCAACTTTGGTACTGCTGTCACACTTCCTCGTGTCACGTGGCCAAGACTAAATCGCTCAAGTTAAGCATTGCTCCTAGTATCTCTTAGCTTTAGTTCGAGTCTGTTTTTCCTAGCACCTAGCCTGCACTTATGTTTGTTTGTTCTTTGTTTTCTTCCTAGTTTTTGCCCCCACCAGAGTGTGGTGTGTTTCCCATCATCTTTGTGCACATTTTGGACTTCCGTTTTGTGTTGGACTCTGAAGAGATTGCCTTTGTTGTTTTTGCCCTTTGTCTACCATGCTCTGTGCTTTAAGTTTTTTAACTTTAATCATAGCTGTCTTGTGTTCATGTTTTACCTATAAATATACAACTTTGAAAGTTGTACATTAGCTATAATATGTAATATACTGTGATATTCAACATGCACAGTACTGCAATTGTGAGGTAGGACTACCTTTTAGGCTGGTACAGGTGATACAGGCTGGTTTGAGCTGAGAGTGCTATTTGATAGTCGAGGTGTTCTAAATGTGTAAAATAAAAGTACATTTCAAAGATGGCCAATTTGATTTATAACAACTTAGCAACTAGTACTTTATAGTGTGCATATCAAATGTATCTTCTGACACCAGTGATGCTGCATTTAGTATACAAGATTCATTTGCAATTAAAATGTTGTGAGCCAAGAAAAGCAGGCTCTGATTAAAAGTCTGCAATGCTGATGAGAATGTAGAGTGTAAGTGAGAGCATTCTAGACTGGGTGAACAAATTTTAAACAACCCAGGAAACATCCAATCTACATGTACAAACACAAACAACAGAACAGCAGGAACTTAAGTTAGATAAAGTGTTAGCGCATGTTTATAATATAGATGACTGTGATCTAAGGCTGTCTTCAAGTCCTCCCCAGACGTTTGTACAATTGGTTTGGTTTTGGTTTTGATTGAGATTTGTAAATGGTTTTGGTTGGAAAAAAGTGAACAGTGTGAGAACAATAGATGGTGTGAGAATATTACTGTTTTTTATTCATTGATATTTTGTACCATCAGTGACAAGAATTTTATAGTAACATGCAAACACCCAATTTCCCAAGTTGTAATTATGACATTGTAGTGACATTCAAGTGAGTTCAGCTTGTAACGATGATGTTTCCAGTAGATAATGAGAGAAACAGATTAGAGATGAAGTGTTAACCACAACAAAAAGTAATAGTGAGTTCAGTGTATTGTTTTCAAACAGAATATCAATGTTGTAATACCATGATACAAGGCTAGTGTGAATAGTCAGAATATTATTATCTGAAGACCACAGTGCTCCCGTAAATATTTTAAATATAGATTTAATCATTGACCTTTTACTTGTTTATTGCATTCATTGCAGTTTTATTGTTATGCAGAGAATATTGGCACAGTTTACATGGCACTTATCATCTCAGCGTCTAAACGACCTAAGTGGCTAGTCCTGGGAGTAGATAACAGATTAGGTCCGGCCATGCGCTTCTTGCCCACAGAGAGAAATCATGCTCATTTGCTGCAGGCTCAGAGCAGAGGTGGCACTCATTACACCTGAGCTCCCCATGTTTAATTGGCCTCATTAAGTGATTAACTTTGCAAATTTGCCTTTCCCCTCAAGGGTGGTACACTGAACACTACATCACATTGTACCTCCTAAAGCTACTTCATTAAACAAAGCCCCACGTTAGCATAGAGCCCTTCACAGAAATTAGGGGCAGTTTGCAGGCTGCTGTCAGTGTTGTTTTCAAGAAATGAAATGAGAAACTCAGCCTTGCACTTCGCTGTGATGGCCTTAAAGAAGCTGGATGATTGCATGCCATCAACTAGACTTGAAGACAAACCTCTTGCCAAATTGTGCTCTTAGAGTATGAAGGCTGTATATGGCAGGGTATTATGGGAAATTGTTTAGGGGCACAGGCTGTAGTACAGGGCATTTGTCATACATTATTTTGCCCTTTAGAGAACAACCTAGACTAGATGAAACAGCAAAAGGTCATTATTATTTTCCAGCATTTTGCTTCAAGGTTGTCATCACTGACAGTCTAAACTCCTCCACTTTTCCTCCCTGGCAGCCAAATGAAATGGCAGATAAAGTGGCAATTGAAGGAGTTCACTCATTAGATGTATCCTTCTTCCTTTAATGACCGCCAGCATAGGCACATAGTAATGCCTGCAGAAATGGAGCATGCGAGCAGAAAAATCAGGATCCATCATTTTTCATGCAAGCAGTGACAACCCTGTCAGCCAAATTCACTCCGATAGCCTCTCTCAGGAATCATTGATATCTGCATTAGAGACCTTTTGTTAAAGGTCTCATCTAAATGCATTGAAAATGCTACTCTCTCCTGTGTACTTCCTGCTGAAAAGGCAAAGGGGGTGCCTGCTGTGTGCTTGCACCAAGATTTGCCGACTTGGCTCTTAAGGTTAGTTTGCGGCCAGGCAATGTGGTGTCACTGAAGTATGAGAAAACAGGAGCAGAAGAAGCAAGCAGCAAGGCTTCAGAAAGAGTGTTCAGATAGTGTGGTTTTATTAGTCTCTTTGACAAGTCCTTCATCAAATCCATGGCAGCAGCCCATCTATCTGTGTTTGCCTTGAATTTTTATGCTGTTTTGGGGGCAAAAAAATATTACACACAGTGAATGAAAATATAAGCCTTTGTTTTTTATTGCATAGTGAACCATACAACTGCCAAGGAAATCGGATAAGCCCTTCATCTGACTTCTGCAAGGTGACAGATCAAGAGAGGCCGAGCATTCTTGTAGCGCTATATCTATATGAGTGAATAGCACGATGCGCTGAAAAAGTTTTATTTTTTGATGTAACTTGCCTTTTGTGACACTTTAAATCAAGTTAAAAGTCACTAATACTGTATATGGCTACTGAATTGTGATCTTTGTACATTCTCTACAAAGAGCACTGAAGGCAAACATCATATTTTTTTTAAAGTTGTAAAGGTCTTCCTCTGTAGAACTTTACTTTAGAATTGTTACAGGGAAAACTCTAATTTTGGTCTTAACTGATCTTAACTGAGTCGTTTGCAGTTCTTATCAATCCTAGAGCAAGATGTAATTGATTTGTCCCCTGTGTCTTATGTTACAGATTCTCCTCTGGCCATGCTGCAACAAGCATTTAGCGAGCATCACTGTGCATGTACTTTACACCAGTTGCTATTGAATATTCAGCAGTGCTGCAAATGAGTAGCATGACATATATTATTCTATATTACATGAATGTGAATATGACAGGATAGATAATCATTTAACTCAATATTACTCTGTCTAATGTGCTTAATCTTGTTAATCACACTGTTTTAATGGTTCACAGTCAACTCCAGTCAAATCAGCACAGAGACATATACATATACATATATATATATATATACAGGGGTTAGACAATGAAACTGAAACACCTGTCATTTTAGTGTGGGAGGTTTCAT
>JAOVYV010000002.1:9925625-9937568 GCA_025674545.1 Hassar affinis | reverse complement strand
TTACATGTACTCAGTTTAAACTTTTGATCTGTGATTTGTGTTCTATTCTGGATAAAATATTAGATGTTGGCACCTCCTTTTATTCACAATTTGTTTAGTGTCCCAACTTTTTTGGAATCCGGTTATTCCAAAATCCGGTTATTGTATATAAAAATTGAGAAGGTCACTATTAGACTGTTGTGCTGGACCATAAACAATGTTTGAAGGAAATTCAGATCCTTGGTGAGCCTATTTCTTCTGCTTCATTTTCCAGCACTAACTTTGATTCTGTGGGTGAGCTGGCTCATAATTGGCTTTTTAAAATATTCACAGGGGTGGTGGATAGATCAATTCTAAGCTTAGTGTAAAACTAAGCACATGTCAGAAGTCATAATTACTGCTGTGAAATGTAAATACTAGTAGGTTGAGGATGTATTGGAAAATGATTTGGAAAGGGAACGATGATATCAAGGAGAAATTAATGTAAAATTAGGAATGTTTTTTTATATAAGTTACTATTACTGTTTAATGATGGTGTCTGTTTTGAAATGTGCTTTTGGTCCAGTTCACGTTGAGATACTGTATAGTTAACCCAGTTAAAGCAACAGTGTGAACACACATTTACCTAGTCTTATCAGTGCTGTAGTGTTCACTATCCTTGGTATATATCCTGTATTCCTTCCCTTTTCATTTCCATCACTCTTTCTAATGGATTATTTAATGATAATTAACCCTGAATCCTACAGAGACAGCTGTGGGCAGATTAATGGCCTAGTTTAGGTGGAACACCTGTTCAACCAGGCGGAATTTGTCCAGATCAAGCTGAAGGCACCAATGTCAAAGACAAGTGCACATGCTCCCTTTAGCTGTGTCACAGACTGTGAGCCCTACTGATCTTGACCTCCCTGAGATGTAATTTTAATGTTGCCTCCATTCTGGAGCATGCTAATTATTATTATTTTTTATTTATTTATTTTTTTCAACATTAACTATATGTTTTAGCTCTTCGAGGCATTAAAGTGCTGTTTCCAAGCACAGTAAAAAAATAAATGATAATTAAATAGTGATGAAATAAAGTATATGCAGCTCACAGATGTTCAGCCTATTTTGGAAGAGAAAAAAATAAGGATTTTCTTTCTGGATGAAAGAAAACCTTTTTGACAGTCATCATGCATGTGCATATCTGTGCATACATTTAACAAATCCTTAAACAAAACGTTTAATCAATATTTTTTGTAACAAAGCTATGTACACATAATATAAGGAAGTATTTAAATACTGAATGTAAGCAAGTAATATTGTTACATATTATAAGTAGATAGTATGCCAAGAGTATTAAAACTCAAAACTGTTACCACGCTTATAGCAGTTATTGTATTCCCTAAACTTGTTTTTCGCTGGTTTTGTGTAGTTTAGGAATACTTGGCTTTTGGGACTTATGATGTTTAATAGGTAGTATATGACTAAAATTCTAGCAGTATCATAGCTCAAAGTAGTTTGAATTCAGGTCTACCAGCTTTAGCATTCCAAGTTAATGACTAAGCACTCTTGTAAGTCGCTCTGGATAAGAGCGTCTGCTAAATGCCATAAATGAAAAAGTAAATGTAAATGTAAAATGGAATTGTAAATAAATGTATTTGGAAAACTGAGTTGGTCTTCAGTCATCCAACAAACATGACTGTATAGTAAAGAGTTAGTGCACAGAAGGTTCAATTTTGTAATTAGATTTATTAACATTACATGTTTAGATATACATTTGGATATATTATCATGGGCACACATTTGGATAGTCCACATACAGTGCATTTACAGATTACTTGGAACATTTCAAAAGCTTATTAATTGAAAAATTCAACTATTTCACTTTGTCTGTAGATGTTTACCAGATTATCTATAGAGTACTTGTGACAACTCATGAACATAGCTACATATAGGGCTAGGGTTAGGATATTCAACAAAGATTTATGAAATTGTTTAATAATTGTTTGTTGAATATTTGTATGTACCCTGAAGCACAAGAAATATAGCAGCTGGTATAGCATTTAATACTGGGTAGGTCTTCTACGGGAACGGGAGTGAATGTTGCACAGTCCTCATGCTGATGCCTTGCTGAGGCCCTAGAACTAAATTCCGATGTTACTCGAGGCAGTGTTCACGTTCACCCAAAGTTCACCAAAAAAAGTTTTAAGTATTGCCGGAATTCTTGTAGTCACAGTACACCCTTGAAATGATCATATATGAAAATCCAAACTTTGCTTCTACCCAAAATGCTATGACCCATCTCGCAAGCTCCAACTCTTGAACTGCATTGAAATTCGCAAAATTGTGGTAACTTGCAATTCTCACAGTGGAAGTAACTCTAGAAGCTTCCATAAATGTCTGTCGCTTTATATATGAACTGGCGGATGCAATGATGTGCATAGATGGCTATGTATTTTGCATTACCATAGGATGCTGTTGAAATGTTATAAATACACACTAAACTCTTTGTGTATAGACTATCCAAATACAGTGCTGTCATTATCTGTTATTATGGAGTCTTCATGGCAAATATCTTCACACCTTTTGGGTTCTCTGTAAAATGCAAAGCTAAGTTTCTTTTTTCTATTTTGCTTTTCTATTTGAAATGAGAAAAAAGAGAGACTGGTGAGGTAATGAATGTTTATAGCAGCTATAATGTAAGTGATGTGTTCATTAATAAAAAAGAACAATTGTTAACATGGGCAAATTGCTGTAATATTAGAGGCATAAAACATTTTGGAGCTTGCTTTATTGGAAAATAATCAACATCAGCCTTGCCAAGCTAAAACCACTTTGAGCTGCCAAGATTCTTCAGTGTGTCCAGGCCTCACTGTTGTATCTACATATCTTTCCTATTAGTTTCACAGTAGTTCCTGAATCATTCCTAGTAATTACGGAATTAAATGGTTTAAATGAATTATGCTGTGATTCTCCCCCGCAAGTAGGTCTGAAAATGCATGCACTAAACCTTTGCATATTTTGCCCCTGACTTGAATCTATGATTTGCACACCATGAAGAAAACCTGGGCATTTCTTATGTAAACTCTATTTACAAGGTATTCTGCCCTTGATTCTGGCAATTTTCAGTTAAATGCTTCTGAGGGCTGTATTAAGTCAAGTGCAACCACATGGCAAAACATCATACTGCATTTTAAGTCAGCTATAGACCTACTTTTAACATTATTATACATGTACAAATACAGTTCAAATTTCTGATATTTGTTTGTCATTGCTTTAAAGCTGCAATAACTCTTCTTGAGGACAGTCCACGTAGACACTACACTAGAAAGGCACCACCTGTGCATGTGCTGGAGAACAAAAAGGAAATTTTACAGATCGACTTGTTGCACAGGTGGCAACGGTACCACTCTGGAATTCACTGAGCTCCTGAGAGCGATGCTTTCTTTCACAAATGTTTGTAGAAGCAGTCTGCATGCCTAGGTGCTTGATTTTATACACCTGTGGCCATGGACATGATTGGAACACCTGAATTCTATAATTTGGATGGATGAGTGAATACTTTTGCCAATAGAGTGTATATGTGGGCCCTCTATTTTATTGTGGGGCAGCGGAGATGTGGTCGAGTGCAGGTTGCTTCTCACATGTGGCTCATTAGTGGCAAGTTAAATTATGTGTGTGTGTGTGTGTGTGTCTGTGTGCTCTGAAAGTGGAGCAGTACAGAGCTGTGTGTGCATGTGTGTGCATGCCTACAAACAAATAACAAAAAAGCATTTTACATCATATGGTATTGTGAATAATCCTGGTAAATAATTAGTTCAATCAGAATAAAACAGAAATTAAGATGAGTATAAATATGCCTGGAACGGAAACCGTGGTGCATTCCAGCCACAATAATCACAGACATTCCCTGCTTGCTTGTTAAATAAAGTAATTAACATTTTACTTTTTAAGCATCAGTCATCAGTCTACAGGAACAAACACCAATCTCTATGTTGCATTTTATCATCCCAAGGCTGAACTCAATAAAGCATTGCAATTAGTTTGTTCCTTCCTGCACAGTGTGTACTGAGTGGCTGAACGCACTGCTCCTGATTATCCAAGTGGAAACAAGAGCAACATGCCAGTGTGCAATGGCATTCTCACATGTGCTTTCCATTTCACTCAACAGCTGCTTGCTTTTTTTTTGCTTATACTTTCGTAATGCACTGTATGTTCACCTAATTTCTGTACATATGTATGTGCTCTAAGTACCTTATTTTGCAGCCAATAGCTAAGACTCAGACTCTCTCTCTAGAGGATTACTGAATGCTTCAAAGTGTTTTGCATAAATTATTTCATAAGCAGAGGAACCACATGTAAGGTTATGTACACCAAACAAACATGTGATATGTTATGGGCATGCCCCAGGTAGATAGAAAAAGTGCAGTTGAAGTCATTTCAATCCTTTCTTTTTATTTCTTTTTTACTGTTATTTAAAAAAAAGATGACATCTTTATGTGCTCTGCATCAATTGCAGTTCATTATTACATGGTTGGAAATGAGTGGGTGTGTCCTTTCTGTCTCAGTGCTGCCACATTTCACCACTCTGAATGTTCTCAGTGCCACTGAAGCAGGATTCTGTATAATTATTCTAGATAACTGTACTGCATACCATACCAACACTGTTTTACCATCTTGCAAACATGAGAAGCATGCACAATTTCTGAAAAATGTAGCCAACATTTGGTCTGTAGATAAAAGTACACAACTTAAGACTTATTATTTGAAAAATGTCACAGATTCCCCCCTTGTGGTGAAGCTATACACTACAGCTCTGTTCATGCCTCACAGCTATCAGTGCTACTGCATTCATGATTGTTTACATTGCCATGTGTTTGTTTTGATTCACATCATGTATCCTCTTGTGTCATGATCAGCATCACCTGCTTTGAGTTTGCCCCTTTGATAAGCATGTTTAGTTACAAATCCCATTTCCAGTTGGGACACTGCAATAAAAACTGAAATCTGTAATTTGTTCATTCATTTGAAGCTTTATTGAATGGAAAAAAAAAGTTTTCCGTGTTTTCAATGATGAACTTAATACTAGTTGTTGAATCTAAACAAATTTAGAAATTGATGCCTGCAACAAACTCCCCCCCCCCAAAAAAAAATTGGGACAGAGGCATGTTTACCACTGGGTCATGTCATGTTTTCATTTAATTAGACTTTAAGTCATTTGGGAATTGAAGATACTAATTGTTGCAGGTTTGCACATGGAATTTTTGTCCATTCTTGCTGTGTACAAGAGCTGCTCAACAGTCTGTGGTCACTGTTGTCTGTTTCTTCTCTTCATGATGCGTCATACATTTTCAATAGGAGACAGTTCTGGACTGCAGGCAGGCCAGTCAATCCACTCTGTTGTAACTCATACAGAATGAGGCCTGGTGCTGTCCTGCTGAAATAAATATGGAGTTCCTGAGAAAAGATGTTGTCTTGATGACAGCATACATATAAGTCTCTGCATCAATGGTAACTTCATGTATATTCAGATCACCCTGTGTGCACTGATTCACCCCCATGCCATCAGTATGGATGATCTTTCTAATCTTTGGCACATATATGAGTCCAATGTCCATTTTTCCAAAAAACAACCAAAAATTGTAGGGTTGCAGCAGTGCACTGTGTTAGGTGATTTTCATGATATTATGAATTGTGGATGGTGAAAGACTTAAATTCTTTGCAATCCTGCACTGGGAAACATTGTATTTGAACTGACTGACAATTCTCTGACTGACACGTTTGGCACAGTTGGCACAAGTGCTGAATCATGACCCTTTCTTGATTGCAAAGACTAAGCCTTTGGTGGATGCTCCATTTATACTCACTCTTGATGACCTCACCTGTTACCAGCTGATCATTTTCAGTGTTGCAGCCATCAATTTCTTTCAAGTTGTTTATATTTAACAAATAGAATTCAGTTCATCATTTAAAAGACTGAAATTCTTTTCTTTGTCATTTTTTCTTTTACATAAAGCTTCAAGTTAAATTACAACAGCTTTTATTGCACTTTTAGAAAGTATCCCAACTTTTCAGGAAATGGGGTTTGTATACCCTCATGTTTCCATTGTGTGTTTGCAATCTTTCTGCCTGTTTTTTTCAAGCCTTGCTATCCAGTTTGAATTTTGTTTTTTGATCTTGTTCTTCTTCTCTTGTTGTTTGATCATGCCTTGCCCTGATTAGATGTTTATACATCCCCTGACCCCTGCCTGTTCACTGACTCTGTCTATGCATTGTGTTGTTTTCCTCTGTATATTTAATAAATAGCACTTACCTGAGATTGCTTCTGTACCTGCCTATTAATTGTGACAATCATTAGCAAAATGCTGGTTTCATTTATTACCGATAGTACACGTATATGGTATAAGGAACAAGAATACCAAATTTGAGATAAAGGAGCAGTATCAAACAAGGTAACAGACCCTCCTTGGTCTAAGGATGGAGCTATAGGGCATTAGGTTATGTTTTTCAATTGAATTTTAGGACAAAAGAATCACATTCCCTTTTCTAGTGAACTTGAATCAGTGAATCAGTGAGTGTCCTCTCATGGGTCATTGCACAGCTGTTCTTTTCTTTATAGTAACCTTAAAACTATAAACATAGTCTAGGTGCTCTCTGCCTGCAAAGATTGCCAGTTTGTTTTTCATGAATAATCTCTAGTGTAGTGTTCCTGCTATCAAAAGCACATATGTCCCTTGATAAGCCCCCTCCACTGCCAGTGGTTTCTCATGTAATTTTCATGATCTTTTCACTCCATGATGCCACTTCCATCACAAGAGTTCTCCAACCTAATGGCCATAACTACTTTGGCACTGCCATCAAAAACCTATTTGTTTCAATGTTTTATCTACAGGGAGTAGTGTAATATCTGTGGATTAGTTTCAGAGACAATCGATTACAGAATTACTGCCTCCCTTCCTTTCCATATTTCCTCTCCTTATTTCCAATATGACCATTAAGTTAAATACTTTAATTATTCATTTTGTAATGTGTGTGTCATGGTGAAATATTGGCCATTGCCAATCTGACTGCACCAAACAGCCTCTTCCTTCTTGGAGGTTAATGGTGGAGCCAACACTTTCATTAGTTTCACTAAATGTGGTACGCTTCATATGTCAAAATTCCCTCAGTGGGGAGCAGAAAACAGCAGTTTGTCATAACACACCTCTGTGGACCAAATCTGTAGATATTCATGGTTTTGTCTGAATATGACTCAACTTTATTAGCTGCTTTGAAGCTTTTTTAAATTTTGTTATAAATGCATACACATGGAAATGTATTGCAAGTGGTATTGAGTGTTGAGTTTTTTTTTTTTTTTAACTGAAATATTTATTTTGCGGATTAAGCACCTGGCTCAATCTCCTGGAAATCAGTAATGCAATTGGCATTTCATTCATTTCTCAGTAAACCTGCAGTTTCGACATTGATGCTTACTGAAGAAATCAGTGACAGGAGTCTCTGAGGCCTTATAGAAAACCATATATACTGTAGGGTGCAATATTTACCTTTCAAATATGCCATACTAACAAAAACAATACTTTTGTACACTTAGCAAATTGCGTGTTGATTAACTCTCACAAATATTGCTGAAATCATGTTCACTTTGTCACTGGTTCCTGGTTATTACATGAAATGTAACAAAACATGTCTGGAATTTAAAAAAAAAAGGAAAAGACATTTATTTAGGTTCATGCAAGTAAAGGAAAATGCTGACACTTGGGTAAGTGTTTCACCAGCAATGCAATGTTTTTTTCATGACAAATAAAATATGAACCACATATAATTCATTTTCTTTGACGGAAAGTCAATCAGTTTTGACCAGTGCTACATAGAGGAGGGAGTAAGGGATGCCAGAGATTAATATCACAGCCTTAAAAGCCAATGTGGATCATTACTTCACATGTGCCTTTCACCTTTATGACCTCACATAAGCAATTAGGTACTGATATTTCAGCCATTCTGCTCATAATGAGTGCCTGTGCCTTAGAAGCATCAGCTCTCCATCTGATGAGAAGATGATCTCTGTCTTCCAGGTGTTTATGTAAAGAAATGTGCTCCAACATATTATTATGTAATACTACAGACATGGCTGCAACTTGGTAAGAAGAAAACAACAATTAGACTAATATGCTTTGGCAAAGACCCTATAACTCGCATGTCACTGTGTAATGGGAGTGTAATGAAAATGAATATATAGGGTCCTTCAGAGTTATTAGATGTATAACAATTAATAAGTCTTCCCCTTTTCTCTCCTTCATCATCCTCTTTTGTGTGCCTTGTTAAATATCCAACTGATTCAAACATGTAAAAGATTTGTTCTGGCCCTATTTGTTCTTAGTGGTATTTCAGCTGCTTTTGCATTTTTACATTTATTTGCTGGTCTGTGCAGGACAACTTTATATTATTATTATTATTATTATTATTATTATTATTATTATTATTATTATTATTGGTAGATATATATTATTAATCCCAGCTGGCAGCCATATCATTTTTGTTGAAGTGTTCTTCTTCTTCTTCTTCTTCTATTTTTCTTCTTCTTCATTATTTTTCCTTCACCAGTCCACATGGAACTTGGTATGTCTGTAGCAAGTCTATTAGAGGATATAAGGATTGTGTCCCTAGGTGTACGTTGCCCTTTGTGCTAGCGCTCCATGTAAAGGGGTAGGCTCAAAGCACCTTTGACTAAAATTATAAACATTTTATGGCAAGTTGACGCTAACTTGGAGGCGCATTCCCATAGCACATTAAAATTTATTTGTGAAGGAGTGTCACCTAGTGAATAATGTTCAAACAGAAATCTATGATTTCTATGGTTTCATGAGCCAATATCTTATGATGTAAAGTCTCAAACTTGAAAATGAAATTTCACATCCTGTGCCACTGCCATGTTCTTTAGTAGAAGAAGAAGCCTTTATTTTTTTTTACATACACATTACACATTACTGCACAGTGAATCTTCGTATATTCCAGTTGTTAGGAAGTTGGGATCAGAGTGCAGGGTCAGCCATGATGTAGCATCCCTGGAGCAGAGGGGGTTAAGGGACTTGCTCAAGGGCCCAACAGTGGCAGCTTGGCAGTGCTTCGGCTTGAGCTCCTGACCTTCTGAACAGTAACCCAGAGCCTTAATCATTGAGCCACTACTGCCCTGTCATTTTATGAAATTTATTTATAGTGGGCGATGCAGCTGACACATTCTATTTCACTTCATTCTTGCTCTTTCTCTCACTTTGTGCAGTTGTCATATTACACACAACCACGTGGTATGTCTAGTTCATGATGTTATGCCTAGGAAATGACCAACTAGCTTGCATTAACCACCTATGATGTATTTTGCATTGCTCTTACATTTTGCTCAAACTCTCTAGCTAACTCTCTAGTTTAACTTGAACTTGCCAGCTAGCTTAATGTAACAGTTAGCTAGCTTGCAAAGATTTGAGGCAACCTGTCACACTACAATCTTGTGTTAATGTTAAATAGCATTTAGTAAAATCAACATATAACCTACATTGTTTAAGCAGAATATCAGACAAATTTACATCTAGTTGTGAAACAATGTGAGCTCTCTGTGTCAGTTTCTGACCTGTCTCTCTCCCTACCTTGTCATCCATCAATCTCTCTGCCATCTGTGCCACCTGTCTGACAAAAGAGAATGTTGATCTGTAAGGTGGCTTTTGAGGAAATCCATTGACAGTATGAAGGGAAACACAGTGATCCACTGATGCTCACAAGTTGCTACAATTTATAAACCCTACAGCTACATAAAAATCATTCAAATAATCTAGGGTTGTGAGACCTAATAGAAGAAGTAAAAATGTTTTAGTCATTGTTTGAGTTGTTTGGGCAGCACGGTGGCTCAGTGGGTAGTGTTGTTGCCTCACAGCAAGAAGGTCCTGGGTTCGATCCCCAGGTGGGGCGGTCTGGGTCCTTTCTCTGTGGAGTCTTCATGTCCTCCCCGTGTCTGCGTGGGTTTACTCTGGGTACTGCGGTTTCCCATAGTCCAAAGACATGCAAGTTAGGTGAATTGGATGTGTAAAAAATTGCCCTATAAGCCTGGTGTGAGTGTGTGAATGGCCACCCAGTGGTGGATGGTGCTCTATCCTGGGTGTTGTTCTCTCTCTCTTCCCTGCACCCCATTCAGTCCCCCAGGGGGCTGTGGTCTCTGGTTGAGAGTATGCTGTGAACAATTGGCTGCGGCTTCTTATGTTGACTGTAAAGCGTCCTTGGGTTTGATAAAGGCGCTATATGAATGTAACTCATTATTAAAACTGACAAGAGTAAAAAATATATACATTATTGAAAATGGATGTAATGAGGTTGAGCGTTCCCTGATGAACATGGTCCAAGTTAACCCCTGACAAAGACATGTCTGGTCTCTATAATATATATTTGTAAAAAATGGAGATTATAATGTTTAATGGAGAATATAATGTATGTTTATGCATATGCATTATCTTATACAGTAGGTTATATGTTAATGATTGTGATGAACTGAACAATTGCTTTTATTTTAACCCTTGTTTAAGCTTATTATTTAGCAACTGAATATCAGGTGAAATAAATTATTCCTTACCTACAATAAAATCCAATAGTACAAATATGTAACCCCAAGACTAATGCATTTCACCTCTGGACCTTGACATCAGAATTTATTTACCCTGCCGGCATATTTTTTTAATGGGTGCATCTTCTAATTACATATTGCTAATGTCTATTATTCATGCTCTACCTGTGTATTATTCATGCTCTATACCTCCCTCTGTGGCTCCTAAAACAAACAAACAAGCAAGCAAATGAACACACACTGAAATTGACCATTACGTTACTTGTTTTAGGCTGCATTCCCTAAGCTGTATCCCTGTTCCCTACACAGATACAAAATCCCAATGGCTCTTTATAGGGAACTCTGTCACTAAAACAACTCTATTTGGGACGCACTGCAACGTCATCAAGAGTGGACAGAATCAGGGTCTTGATTTCAGCCGTTGGCTGTATTTAGGATGATTAATCAAACACTGTCAAGACTAATTTTGTATGCTGTAGGTTCTTTGAAGTAAATGTGATGAAACATCTATGAACTGTGGATGATGTATTTTAACTTTTTTAATGTATGTTTTGGTTGTCTCTTCTCGTGAACTTTGTGTGCATCTGATCTCTCTTGTTCAATAAGAGACTTTTCTAGCTCTTAGCTATCTTAAACATTGCTAAAGATTGAAAGGAGCAATGGAGAACAAAGAAGGTTTTTTTCTTTTGGTGTTGCTATATTTTTGTATGTTACATCTGTTTAATGTCAATGGAGATGACATAGGCGGCGGTTCCAGCTAACACATAGGCAAACTTCTATGTACTTTTTAAATATATTATTATTATTATTATTATTATTATTATTATTACTTTTGAATTCTCATTGTAAACTATAGTTATACTGATATTGATAATTACTTATTCCTGTGGCATTTAATAAAAAAAAAACTTTAAATCCTTCCCTTCCATTGTGGGGGCGGGTCTCGGAGGTAAAAACGAATCAGCCAAATCATGTAGCAGCAGCACATCAGCAGAACTTCTGGAGAAGTGATATACCCATGATCCCTAGCTCCCTGCACACTATTATCAAATAACATCAAGTGAATAATTAGGCAACATTCAAGTCGTTTCTTTTAAAATAGACCAGTGACAAAGAGCAACAGCATTTTCAATGGCCCTACGATGCCTACCTGCATGTACAGCGCAAATCAAAATGTGTGTTAAATGTGTGTTAGATTAACAGCGATTCAATTTTTTATTGCGTGACAGCTCAAAATATACAACCTCAATTCCAAAACAGTTGGGACGTTGTGTAAAATATAAATAAAAACAGAATGGAATGATTTCTCATAAACCCTTATTTTATTCACAATAGAACACAGAACACATATCAGATGTTGAAAGTGAGACATTTTACCATTT
>JAOVYV010000002.1:9899816-9915377 GCA_025674545.1 Hassar affinis | reverse complement strand
TTTCCTCCCACAGTCCAAAGACATGCACGTTAGGTTGATTGGTGTCTCTAAAGTGGCCCTAGTGTGTGAGTATGTGCTTGTGTGTGCCCTCCGATGGATTGGCGCCCTGTCTAGGGTTGTTCCTGCCTTGCGCCCTATGCTGCCAGCTAGGCACCGGCTCTCCTGTGATGCTGAAAAGGAATAAGCGGTCAAGAAAATGAATGAATTTCATCAAGCTTTAAACAGCTTTGTCTTTTACAGTGTCAACACATTTACTGCTTAGGATTGTAGATTGGGAAAAAATATTGCTTCTTATTCTTGGATTTGTTAAATGGTGGGGGTATGTGTGTTATTTTAAAATATTATATTTTACTACTAACTTATTTACTAGTTAACCTCCCTGCCCACAGTCCTATACTGTGCACTGTATGAATTAATACTGGATAAGACCAGTTCTGAAGCATCCCAGGTTTGCTTTCAAATCACAACTCTCTGACAGTTGTCCTCTGCTGAGTTAGGCCTCTGTGGCCACTAGGGAAAGTGCCCAGGTGAGGGTGATTAGCTCTCAGAAGAGGAGAGGTCAAGGAAAGTCAGCTTGGGTTACATTCCGCAGGGGAAACGGGTGCAAAGAAGCAAAAAGGATTCATTGCATGGCTTATGAGGTGGCTGTCTGGTAATGAGTGAGAATTAGGCAGGTGGTGGAAAAAGTCTCAATTTTCTTCGAAGCACCATGACACCTGCCCTTGGCCTAATTGGTCAGGGCATTTCACCTTAATCCACTGGGGGCTAAAACCCTGAGTTGGCTCCAAAGTTCTATCTGAGACTGGATAAAGATAAAGTCAGGATAAAGATAAAAAGTGGGCCTCTGCCACAGCATTAATCCAGATAGTGAGCTTTAGAAAACTGCCAAATTTTGGAACTAGACTTTATAGGCTTCTTGTTGAATTCATGGGAAGGATTTACTCCATTTCATTTGACAGAGCAAGTCAGTATGTATAAGCTATCTCTTATAGTTGGGCTTGGAGTTGGGCTGGTGAAGTTAAAAACAGCAGGCTATATCTTTAGGCCTTAAATGAAGGTTGTACAAGACAGTTGAGTGCTCTTCAGTGTAATCATTACAGAATAATTAAAGAGGTAATTTTTAACTTTTTAAAATTCCTCATTATAAACAGTACAGCTTTTTTTCATAAAAAGTGTCTTTGTCTATGTAGCTTCACATGCAAATATTATATTACATCTCAAAGCAAATAAGACTGGGTTTGTTCTTTACTATATACTATAAATATAATAACAGCTTGGAGCTCTATAAAAATCATTTAAATATTATTTCAGTTCTTGTTCTACAAATATTAAAACCATATATGATCCCCTGAATACTTCATGTAAATCCACCCTAATAATGCAAAAATAAGTTGGAAGGTGTTTTGGCCTGTGGCATTTTTCTTTTGCTGCACAGATCTGAATAATATGTTAGCAGAAGCAGCCTAAAGAATAGTCTGATTAAGCATCTTTCTTCAAGGGCTCTAATCTGAGAGACCTCCCACAAGGCATTTTACATCCACCAATGCTTAGCATATAGAGTAGATATTGCTGTTTTTGATTAAATTCTACTTTGTCCTCTAGCCCCTGTTAAAACGGCAAAACCTTGAAGGGTTGAAATGGAATGCTAGTGTTGTCCCAGTGCTCAGAGGTTTGAGGAGTTGGAATAGCATGGTTAATAGTCTCATTCCTTGAGATACGGGAGGCCCAGTGGAATAATGTTATTATACATCATGCATGCAGAGTGAGAATGAAATATGAGGTGGTGAATGTGGGGCAAAGCTTGGTGTGTGTTGGGTTCTACATAAATGAGAGCTTACTAACATGTAATCATTCACACACAATGTAGCATTGTGGTTTGTGGACTGTCTGTTAAGAGACACAAATATCAGACACAATCAGACACAAATGCAACAATTCTCCAATGATCATGTAAAAACAGCATTGTCTTAAAGTTATGCAGGCAATTAATATACTTTTGTCTTTTGCATTAACCAGTTACCTACAGAGGTTTATGCTTTGTTTGGTGTAATGCATTAAACATGAAGTGCTTTTGCTTGCTACTAGACACATGGAGTCATAAAGATAGAAAAATGAATTTAAGACAGGAAATGTCTTTGAAGTGCAATAGACAAATTGCAGTTTAGTGTTTATGTTTCTGACACATGGAATATAGTAATACTCTCGTTACTTAGCTGTATCCCGTGTCTATGCAAAACATTCCTCTCTGAGTTCATTATGCAGTGGAAGAGAAGCCTTAGTGTGACACACCTGAACATGTGTAAACAGTAAAGTGTGCATTTAATTATTGTGGATAGTCTGCAAGAGGTAAGGGTTTTATCCAAGTTCTTTGATGTCAGGAAAGAAAATATCATAAACATGACTTATATCTGTCCATAAAGTCTTTTCTTTTATAGTCACAATGAGAAGATCATGACCTGGGTTATTGTGAAACTTGTGAATATTGATGCTGTCATAACAAATATTAGTTTAATATGAGGTACAATATTTTTATATCATGTTTTAATTCGGTTCAGGCCTAATTACAGTGCTGTATACACCTGGCATATGCATACAATACCGTCTTCCAGTATTTGTAATGCCTTGGCCCAAGGATCAAAGGCACTGCTTTTGATGGTATTTGGCATCAGGAAGTCTTGGCTGGTGCATAAATGAGATTAAAAAATGCCTTCTGAACTAAAAAGCATTGCTCTTGATCTCAACAGAACTAGCCACAATAACACATGGCAGTTTTAAACAGATATAATTCTAAAAGTATTTCTTCCACTTCCTTCCTTCATAGCCATATGCATGCTACACGTTTTGATGAACACATGGCTAGCATGGAGTGATATTTTAATGCTCTGATTTAGGATTGATATTGTTTTTGTTGATCATACACAGTATATAGTACATTATTGAATACTGAGCCATTGGGTGAAATGGTACAGTTTGCATGTCTGACTATTGAATGTTCAGATACAAACTTATAAACTTTTTTTAAGAAACCATAGCCAGGTTGCAGCATGCTTTAGTAACTTTAGTAATTTGTTCAAATAAACTTTCAGAATTCAGTTTAGTTATTTTCAGAAAGGTTCCAATGGCACAGAAGGAGGAACATTAAATCTGAACATACAATTTGGCAGCATCTCCCATAAATGTGTGAATAAACTGCAATCCAAGCAGAGATACTGGGATACTCTGATTAGTCTAGATTATAGCTGAAACCTGATGTCTTTTGCCAACATGATTACGGGCCAAATTAGGTTCAAATATACAAGCCAGACCAGATGCTGGAAAAAAGAACTTTAGGTGGCAAACAGAATAAGAGAAGTAAATATAAGTGAATAAGAGATCAGTGAAATAATAGTATAAGCCTATTTGTTCATTATTTCTGCTTGGTATATATAGTCCTATATGGCTCTAATGCTACAGTTTGAAATGTTGTCTGTTTGTTTTTAAATTATCGCTAAAGTATCAGTGAGACAGAAACAGAATGCAGATCATTTTAGCCTTAATATGTTGTTGTATACATATGTGAGGTATGACAGTAGATTTTTCATGAACTACCTTAAAACTACCTTAAAGCCATCCAACTTTTACAGTCAATCTTTACCTCACCTTAGAGTTAGCAGCTTTAAACAATGCTTTAGTGTTGAACAAACCCCCTAAATCCAACCAACCACAACACTGGATAGTTGTTGACCTACTTATTCTCAAACTGTCAGCATAAGGCTTAGATAGTTCCGCACGGCATCCTTCAGTCTCTGGGGTGGACATCAAGGATCAAATTACATCACCCAGCATGAGTTGAAATGATAACTCTGATGCCAGTGAGGATAAATCAGAATCTAAACCATGCCCTACTAAAATGGCCCTTTTGATTACTTCTCCAATAAGTGACATTTCCTTTCCCCATGCCTATTTCAAGACATTATTTCCCCTGTGGTATTTGACTTTGCAGATGCCTTGCTTAACACTTGGTTCTATATGACCCAAATGTCTGCGCTATTTAAGCCGTCTCATCTCCCAGACACAGTAAATGATTGTACTGGTATTCACAATTTTTTTCTTTTTTTATAGCTTGGCAATTGTGTCTAAAGTTTAATATTGTACACATAATTACTTAGTGCCTAATAAGCCAGCATCACAGGGGAGATTTTATTTAATGAAAATCAGCAAGAATTAATATTATTAAGAAACAGTAGCATGCAATAAGTGACATTTTAAACACAAATATTGTATAGCGTTTTTTTTTTTATTCTAGTCATTTTTTTTTTTTTCCCCACATTTTTATGTGATGCATTTTTCTCTACAAAACACTCATTTGAAAATGGTCAGCCTCCTAAATATTTTGTGATGTGTGCTGTGGAAAAAGTATCTTCATATAATGTCTAACAAGAGATGCTTATTATATTAATTTATATTATAAATGTATAATATTAATATTAATAGTATTTTAACTTAACACTCAACCATGCAGAATGTTTTAAGCTTAATGTTTGTTTAAATAAGTTCATATTCCTAGGTTTGTGCATATGGATATTTTCTTCAGTTTAATTTTTTCAGCAGGTTTCAAATGTGGACATGGAGATGGTGATTGAAATACACTGATTTTGCTTTGTTTAAATTTAATATGAATGCTATGTCCCTGTAAACACTGGAATAAAACCCAGAGGTAGAAATACCAGCAGTCAGTATACCATAAATAAATTCTGTTAATGCATGTTAATGCACATGGTTTTTGATGTCCTGTGGACTTCATATCTAATCACTTGCTCATGCCTGCATAAAAAGTAAAAACATTCCACTGGGCTTCCTGCGGGCTTGAGTCCTGATATAGACCTCTTGTCTCAACAAGATGCCCTGTGAATCGTTTGTAATCAGTTACATTCCTGTTACTGAGTTAAGAGTTTACAAGTTTAAAATAGGGTACTAGATTGATTTGCCAAATGAATTGACAACTGGCAACTATGGGGCAATGAGAACATGATTGTCATTGCAACCCCAAAAGAATCAGAAATTTTACCACTTATGTGTAATAATAACGTTTACTTACAAAGATGTCACATTTATTGCATGGTGCTTATTGAAAGACAGAAGGATCATTTAAGCTCACCCAGTAAACAGTGAACAGTTTGCTGGGACTGATATGAAAAATTCATTGTTTATTCTCAGCTCCAGAGAATTGATTCTCTGTACATTGTCTCTATTATGTACAGGTGCAAACTGCAGGCATGGCACTACATGGATGCTAATGAGCTTTAGTTATGTTGTTCTGGTGAAAATGTAATTAAAACTGATCTAGAAGAACCACTCCCCCCACCCCACCACTGTATTGATTATTCACCAGGTGTTCAGCCTTACCAGTCTAAAAATAATTCAATATATCACTCTGGCAACTTCTAAACAATTAGAGAGCTATTATAATATCTGCAAATATTGCTGAAGTATGCAACAGTTCTGGAAGTGTCAGTATCCTTTGGAAAAGTGTCATGGTTCAGCATGGGAGTCTTGGGGGTGGGGGTGGAGGTGGGGGAGTTATTCAGAGCATTTTGTGGGCATGGTTTGTTAAGATGATATAAATGACACACTGAACACCTATGGGAGATTTTAGACTGACTATTATACAGTGCTTTTAACCACCACCATCAAAACCCATCAATGGCCCTTATCTCTCCAGTACAGTTCCAGAGACTGAAAGCACACTTTGGGGTGGCCATAAACCTTACTGAGACAGTATATGCTATTTCTTTTCCTTTAATTTATCATCTAGCTCTCTTTCTGGAGGAAGACATCCTTGAATATGCTCTGAGCTTTGAAATAAGTTCACGTAATTAGCGTTAAAATAAGTTTCATAATGGACAACCCCAATTCCAAAACAGTTGGAATGTTGTGTAAAATGTAAATAAGAACAGAATGTAATGATTTGTAAATCTCATAAACCCTTATTTTATTCACAATAGAGCACAGAACACATATCAGATGTTGAAAGTGAGACATTTTACCATTTTATAAAAAAATTAAAGCTCATTTTTAACTAGATGGCAGCAATGTATCTCAAAAGGCGGGGCAACAAAAGGCTGGAAAAGTAAGAGGTACTAATAAAAAAACAGCCATGGGAGCATTTTGCAGCTAAGTAGGTTAAATGGCAACCGGTCAGTAACATGACTGGGTTTAAAAAGAGCATTTTAGAGAGACAGAGTCTCTCAGAAGGAAAGATGTGCAGAGGTTCATCAATCTGCACAAAACTGTGTATGAAAAGTGTGGAAGAATTTCAGAAAAATGTTAAATATTGAACGAACTCAATATTGGATGCTAGTGATCTTTGGGCCCTCAGGTGGCTCTGCATCAAAACAGGCATGATTCTGTACAGGGAATCACTGCATGGGCTCAGGAACACTTCCAGAAATCCAGAAATCCACAAATGCAAGTTAACGCTATATCATGCAAAGAAGAAGCCATATGTCAACATGCTCCAGTAACACTGTTGTCTTCTCTGTGCCATAGGTCATTTAAAATGTACTGAGGTAAAATGGAAAACTGTTCTGTGGTCAGATGAATCAAAATTTGAAATTATTTGTGGAAAAAAATAACACAGTGTCCTGTAGACTAAAGAGGACAGGGACCATCCAGCTTGTTCTCAGCACACAGTTCAGAAGCCTGCATCTCTGATGGTATGGGGTTGAATTAGTGCCTAGGGCGAGGGCAGCTTAAACATCTGGAAAGGGTTATCAATGCTGAACAGTAAATAGAACTTTTAGAACACATCTCTTTTAGGGAAGGCCTTGCATATTTCAGCAAGACAATGGTAAACCATATACTGCATCCATCACAACAGCATGGCAGTGCAGTAGAAGAATCCAGGTGCTGAACTGGCCTGTCTGCAGTCCAGACCTTTCACCAGTAGAACATCTGGCGCATCATGATATGAAAAATCCAGCAAAGAAGACCCAGGACTGTTGAGCTAGAATCCTACATCAGACAAGAATGGGACAACATTCTTATCCCAAACTCCAGCAACTGGTCTCCTCAATTCCCAGACATTTACAGACTGTTGTTCAAAGAAGCAGGTGTGCTACAGGGGCTTAGGAGATTTGCAAATCATTCCATTCTGTTTTTATTTACATTTTACACGACGTCCCAACTGTTTTGGAATTGGGGTTGAAAAAGTGTGACAATTTAATTCCTGGAAGGGCCATATAGTTTTGCTGTGTGGTGATATGGTTGGAACCATGTGAGTAATCACATGGCAACACTATGTGGCTGTTCTGGGAATTAAATTGTTGCACCTTGTACAATAGAATAAATTAAACAAAGATAAAGCCCAAAATAAGCAGAAGTCAATGTCTTAATTCCATTGAAATATTATGGCATGATCCAAAACTGCCACTCAAGTAAAAAAATCTATATTTTTGTTCTGAATTGAAACCACATATCTCAACTTTAAACAAGGTTAGAAGAGTAGAATTCATGAAGAAATCCACCTTGTGATTCCCAAACTCACATCTGTAGAAACAAACCCTTCCATCATAACACAACTATTTTGTTATATTTCTAGCTGGGTATCTATTTGAAAGGTCTCTGTGGGAAACCTGGCTGTAGTGTAGAAACACTATACATCAAAAAAGCCCAAATGGATGCTGACATGACTTGATGTCTAGAGTTTGATGGCGATGATCATATGGCAGCTGTGTGAGAATGGCGCCCCTTGAGCTCACTCTGTGAATGAACAGGCAGAAGTGTTCATGTTGATGAATGATGTCTAGAGTCCACTGTCAAACCTCAAGGTCAGTGCTGACTGTAGGAAACTATAAACAATAAACCATGACTCATCTGGCATATCCTGGCATACTAGAATTGTTTGATATTCAAAAACATTATTCTATGAATGAATGAATTTGACAGCAAATCACCCAACAGGAAATAGGGATTTATCTCAACAAAGACTTGATGGATCAACACGAAACCTGTGAATTCTAATTAGGATGGCACCCTCTGGACATTTCATTTTATGCCATTTGAGATCTAGTGGGTGTTAAAACTTTGTTTTGTGTTTTTACCCTGGAAGTGTTTTTGGAATCACTTCATAATTCTGGTGTCATACAATTTCTGTCATGTGAATGCAAACATTTTCCATCCACCGTTTCTAAATTTCCACTATTATGCAAAATAAGAGGTTTGGCTATATCTCAGAAACATTGACATTTTTGTACCAAATTTGGCAAACACCTCAGGAATGATGTCTTGAGAGACCCTGTTAAGTTTTTTCTAAAAAAAAATCATTATCTTTTGCAAAAGATATCTTTGCATTTTTTGACCAATTTTGAATTTCTAGAAAACTTTTCATAGCCTTCAGTTTTGTCCAGGTCTCACCACTTTTGGATCAGATCATCTTCAAACCAAGCTGCACCATCGCTATCAGGTAGATTTTTGATATTCGGATCTGTTTGCCTTTCGAAACCAGGAAGTAAGGTGATATTTAAAAAATGCACATAAATGCACATAAAGTTATCTAAATAATATCATCTAGTCATCAAACTGAATCCACAGTATATCAAGCATGCTTGTAGACCCAGCAATAAAATAAAAAACATTCCCACAGAGACCTTTCAAATACATACCCAGCTAGAAATTATTGAAAGGTTTGTTTCTATAGTTGGGAACCACATGGTGGATTTCATCATGAATTATACTTAAAACAATAAACAATGTTGAGACCTACCATGTATGCATAGCATGCAAAGCCTTTCATGCTATAATGTTAAAAAACACAAGCACAATGGGCTGTGAACCCTGATATTTTAACAGATTTCTTGCTTCATTTGGAATGTACATGAAACTTTAGAATATACTAATCTTTATATTATATTTTGAAACCTTTGAAAGGATAAAGAATATGAATCATATGTACACACACTAAATTTAACTACATGGTAAACTACATACAACTCTTAAATTAATGAATAATCTCAGTGTTTAGAAGCACTACAAAGATTTCAGTATGTGTATGTAAAATAATTAAAAATGTTCCCATAGCACTTCAACTGCTTGAAAATCAAATAATAATAATATTAATGTCTTTGCCTCAGTAGCTGCTTGCTTGCAGCTATATTTGGATTTAAGTTTTATCTTGAATGGAATGAACATTAGTGATAATTAGTTTAAAAAAAATAATGCCACTACAATTTTTAATGCAGATAAAAAATTAGTTAAATTACACAAACCCACAGCGTCGTCAGTGAACACAAACATTCCAAAACTGACCATTACATTACTTGTTTTAGACTACATTCCGATTGCAAACTGTAGCCTTGCTCCCTACACACTGCACTGGGCACAGAAGCCCAAGGGCTCTTCATAGTGGGCAGAGTAGCTCAGTGGTTAAAATGTTGGACTGCTGACCTGAAGGTGGTGAGTTCAAATCCACACCACTGCCACTGTTGGGCCCTTGAGCATGGCCCTTAACCCTCAGTTGCTCAGTTGTAGATAAGGATGTCTGCCAAATGCCATGAATGTAAATGTTCATAGAGAACGCGGACACTGAAACGGCTCTATTTGGGATGCGCTGCAACGTCATCAACAGTGCGTCTTGATTACAGCACTCAAACGACACTGTTCAGACTAATTTTATACGCTGTAGGCACTTTTGAAAAAAAAATTTGATGAAACGTCTACAAACTGTGGGTAGTGTATTTTAATGGTTTAATGTATGTTTGGGCAATGGTGATTAATAGATTTAATTGCTTGACAGCTCTAGCGATACTGCTTTTGCATGGCCCAATGTACAGTCTACAACCATCTTTAGACTATCATGAACTACCCCAGCTGATTCTCAAAATAAAATGCAACTATTTTTTCAACATGTGATCAAATATCTCAATAGCATATCATAACATGCCTCAACCCACACAAATTGAATTTATTATTTCAATAGGGCTAGGGACAAGTTGATAGATGATCTACTAAAAACAAATTGGAGTACCCAAATAAAATGAGACAAAATGAATATATTTACAGTTTATAGATGATCTGCTACACTTTGACAATCATAAATTGGATGATCCAACTGAGTGAAAATAAAAAGTGATGAGTTGGTAGTCTGTAGACTGTGCATATATTATTTATTAAACAGAGAGAGCCAGGAACTCAAGCTTCAGGTTCCCAACCCATTCCTGGAGTAACCCCTATCCTATAAACATTAATGCTTTCCCTGTAGTAACACACACCTGATCCAACTAATCTGCTAATTAACAACCCTTGCTGAGTTGAAGTGGGTGTGTTAGAGTAAGGAACACAGATGGTACTACAGGATCATGGTAAGGAGAAGGTTTTTTAATGAGCATTTCAGGAATACACTGCAATAGATCTGTCACATTTGACTTGCATCATATGGTACAGAATAATCAGGAAGTAGAATAATGAACATATTCTGTTACATTTCTTTCCAAAGAAACCATGCTACTGAGTGATCGTTCAAAGTACATGGGCTTATTAGAAATTTTGAAATGTTATGTCTGTTCTGATGCTTTTCTGACTTGAAAGTTGCACATGGTTATTACATCAAAGTTATCAGGCTCCCACTAGAGTGCAGTAATCTCAGAGACAGCAAGGCATGCAATGCATTTGGAGGAGATGAAAGATGGAGAAGTGGGGTTCAGACCTTTTGGTGCTTCATGAATGAAATTCCTGTGCACAATATAAAAGGCCTGAGGGGTGATAGAGAGGGAATGGAGTATGTCTTAGTTAGGATTCACTGACTTCTCCAAGGACAAATTTGTTCTACTTTATTCTTTTGTATTATGCATATTCGTGTATTCGTTTCCTTGAATATAGTTTGTATGTATCTGAAAGTAGTGGGGCAAAAGAGATGTTACTCTCATACTGCTTGTGGATTTGTAAGTCCCATTCAAAAATTCAGAAGGTTGTGATTTTGGCTTATTTGGCTTATTTATTTCTATGTGTCTGTCATTGTTTAGGAATAATATATATTTTTTATTGTTCATTTGATTGTTTAAATTAAGTGCTAATACTTGTGGAAGGCACTGTTGGAAGCCACACTATCTCAGGAGTTTGGGCTGCTTAAAAAAATTAAGTTAATGTCGCATTATCACTGGCAAGAGTGAGCATGTATTGTTTT
Source organism: Hassar affinis (assembly GCA_025674545.1). Classification (NCBI taxonomy): domain Eukaryota; kingdom Metazoa; phylum Chordata; class Actinopteri; order Siluriformes; family Doradidae; genus Hassar; species Hassar affinis. Next base: position 9,904,219 of record JAOVYV010000002.1, on the reverse strand, counting down.
GGTAATTTTATATGCCCAAAATTATACAGAAGACCACAAAGAGAAACCATTTTTAACCAGTTGAATCTCTAAACAAGAACTATGCCAAAAACTCTCAAAACAAAATCAAACCTCAAGTCTGAACATAGCAGTGAGGTAACTGATTTTTTTTGTCTGATTGGCGTTAGTGGTCGATCTCACAATGCAACAGAGCCCCTTTTGAGCTTGAACGTATTGATCTGTGAGCAAAGTTCGGATGAATGATTGCACATCTGAAGCTGAGCTGCTTTTTCATTGTGTTTTGCTGCCTGCAAGTCAAAACATTTCCCCTGCTTAAGCTGCCCATTCAAATTTCTTTAGTCAGCACAGTCAATGGCCTTTTCAGCATTTTATAAAACCACTAAAAAGTAAGTATAAAAAAGTCTCATTGTAAACTATACCTCAAATTATGCAAGAGGGGTAACACTTTCTTTCATTGTTTCTTTCAAGTTCTTGTAAAAGTGTGATAGAAACCTAACATAATACTGAGTTATAAGATGTTACCAAGACATTGCAACAAAATTACACTACTGTCAGACAAGTATATTGTACAAACAAGGCAATGAGTAGACCTTCACTGTAATTCCACAAGCAGAAACACAGAACATTTTATTCACGGAAGTAATAAGTCATCAAGCAAGTTATTCAATCCAGAATTGGAATTACAGTAGAAGTATGTCAACATAACTTTTATTTCAACATTCTGTTACCTTCCATTTATTATTTTTTCAGTTGGTAACTATTAAACTTTTTTAACAGTTTGTACTATAATGTCAGGTAAAATTTTTGTAATTGGATGCAAATTTACTGTTGAGTGCCTATAGAGACTTATTTAGCATGCTTTCTTTTAACACAAACCATACCCTGTGAAAAAAAGCAGTCATTGTTACTGTGGGGTAGTTACTATGTTTATTGTTAAAAATACAGTGTAATTAATGAAATCTTAAACCTCCCAGAGGTGCATACCTTGTATACCTAGTTAACATCTATTATGAAATAATTACCATTTCTATGGGGTTTGTACACTGAAGTTACAGACAAACTGGTTAATACTTGTTAGGTCCCCTATGGGATCTTGGAAAGAACATTGCACAGTCCTCATGCTGATATTTGTTGAGGCCCCAGCATTGAATTCTGATGTTATTGATGCAGTGTTGCACACCTATCACGAATTACCAGACAAATGGATATACCAGTTATTACTTCGTAGATCCCCCACAGGATCTTGGAGGGAACTTTGCACAGTCTGCATGCTGATGTTGAGGATGATGAGGCCCCAGCATTGAATGTTACTGAGGCACGCCTATCGAGCGAAACAATTCTTTGCAGCCGACACTTGTCACCTTCACCAAGAGTCTTTTTATGGCCACGCTGCTGTCGTAAGTTCAAGGTTTTGCCGAATTCTTGTAGTCACGGTACACCCTTGAAATGCTCATACACATCCAAACTTTGCTTCTACCTCCGAAATGCTATGACCCATCTCACGAGCTCGAGCTATTAAACCATGTTGCAAATTATAAAATCGCGATAACTTGCCATACTCATGGCGGAAACAGCTCTAGAAGCTTCCATAGATGTCTGTCACTTTATATACACACTGGCAGAAGCAACCAATGGCATGCATAGGCAGCATTGCTATGTATTTTGCACAGGCTCCAGTACCAATGTTTCTGGTACTTGTATTGCACATATTCCTCCCTAACATCTTAGTACCAGCAGCATAACTTACTTAATTTTAAATGTTTTTCTACTTACAAATTTATAAGCAAATAATAATTATTCAGAACTGCGATATTACCAGAACTGCAAGATGATTACCCAGGTAATATAAGGAACATTGCGAACTTTGAAAGCAAGAGTAAGAGATGCTCATAAGCACAAGAATTGGATTTCATATGGCAGCACAATAAAAAACAGCCCATTCCTGTTTCTCATCAGACTATACATTATTGCTAGTCTGTGGGTGGTTCCAGTGTAACTGTATGACAAGGACACAAGCTGATCTATAGTATATATGAGCAGGAAAAATCTGAAATGGAGATGTAAGAAAAAAAGAATAACCTAACCTTGTCAGCTCTGGGTGTGTTACAAAAAGTCCCATCTTTAAGTTACTGTTTTGACCTGGAGGCAAAGATGCTGGTTGCCTCTGCATATTGTGATTATCTGTTCAGCGACTGGCACATTGCTCAGCACACCTCTCACCATTACTCTGTCACTTGGAATGCTTAACAAAAGAAGTTGCCACACATTTACAGCTAAGCATTGTTCAGAGTGATTCTCATTATGCTACCCCCTAATGGCTTAAATTGCCCCTTAATGATAACGATAAAGATGAGTCTTAACGATGAAAGGATCTCAGAGGGGCCTACAAAAATGGCTCTTGAACATGCTAATTGTGAGGTCTGTAATGACATGGTTGTGTTAGTCTACGTTTTAGTTGTGTAATGAAGGTGCAGTGAGAACCTGTCTCGATATTTGTAAATCACTTTACACTCTGTGCTCTAATAAGGGATTCTTTCTTTGCTGTGTCTTTTAGTGTTTGATTTGTTAGGTGCATGACATTAAAAAAAGATCCACATTTGATGAGTTTTACTGTGTTTTCGATGACAATGTATATGAATAGTGTTAGGAAGACCTGTGAACCTGTTGTTGAAATAAATTGCTTCGTAAAGCTGCACTCAGGGGCTCAGCTGTAACTGTGAGATACATGACTTATACTAGTGCAGCTCAAAACATTTTAATATATGGAAAAAGTTAATTTTGTTCATAATTTAATTTGAAATGTTTCAAGCATTTTTTTTGTGGAGGGTATTGATGATTGTCTTCTGGACAACTGTCGAGTCAGCAGTCTTCCCCATGATTGTGGTTGTGTGTGCTGAACTAGACGAAGGGATACATGGCATAGATATACTTTTTGAGATACTGGAGCTGTAAGGCCTAATGATCAAAATTAACACAAAAAGGCTAGAAATATGTCACTTCATATATAAAAAATATGACAGTTTAATTTCTTTTAATAATTCTGAACAATTATGAACTTTTTCATTCATTCATTCATTCATTTTCTTGACAGCTTATTCCTTTTCAGGGTCAGGGGAGAGCCGGTGCCTAGCCGGCAGCATAGGGCTCAAGGCAGGAACAACCCTAGACCGGGTGGCAATCCATCATAGGGCACACACACACGCACACACTAGGGCCACTTTAGAGACATCAATCAACCTAACGTGCATGTCTTTGTACTATGGGAGGAAACTGGAGTACCCGGAGTAAATCCACACAGACACAGGGAGGACATGCAGACTCCACACAGAAAGGACCCAGACTGCCCCACCTGGGGATCGAACCCGGGACCTTCTTGCTGTGAGGAGACGGTGCTACCCACAAAGCCACCGTGTCACCCATAAACTTTATATTCAACTTATACTATATTATATGATATTCACATTTTTTGAGATGCACTAGTATACATTTACATTCATGGCATTTAGCAGACGATCTTACTAGAGCAACTTTCAAAAATCCTTAGCTTGGAATATCCAAAGCTAGAGCTGGTAGACCTGAATTCAAGCTGCTTTGAGCTATGCTAATGCTAGAAAGTAGCCATTCAATACCTAATAGAAATAGAAAATAGAACAAATAAAACAAGTCCTATAACCCAAAGTATTCCTAAACTACACAAAAGTAGTGAAAAAAGACCTAGCCAATACAATAAGTGCTGTACATACAGTAAAAGCTCTCAGTTAGTGCTCATTCAGGTGCTCTCGAAAGAGGTGGGTCTTCAGTTGGGGTTTGAAGGCAGCAAGTGACTCCATTTATATTAATTTGTGTCATAAGCAATGCCTGTGCTTTTGTGTTTCACTTTTCCCCCATTATAATATTTAATATTTTCCTCATTTAAAAAAAATGCCCCTTTTGACATCAGTGTTAACACATTTATATATTGTATATATGCCATTGTTGGTAGCAGTGCTCTAAATCGTCAGCTGTGAGGGTGTCTGTAGCACAGAGTTTCTTTGCTGTGCCGCAGTTTGGCCTTTCAAACATGATTTAATCTTGGCATTCTGATACAAATTCCTTATGGACGATCCCTTGAGAATGAACAGTGACTTGATTTTTGTGAGCTTTCTTTGTGCAAGATGTTATCAAGCAGAAGCCACACACTATTGAAAGTCAAAATCCATTGAGTTGATCCATTGATTAAAAACATGGAATGGAATGAGATGTGTCTTCTGCTTGATTTCAGGAAAACCTGAACCAACACCAGCCCTTTGTGGATTTAATTTGACTCCCCTGGACTAGGGGATGACAAACACAAACTGTGCAGCAACAGATGAGTTACTGTCTCTGACTTTACATCTACAAGGTGGAGCAACTAGGTAGGTGTG
>JAOVYV010000002.1:9853817-9865625 GCA_025674545.1 Hassar affinis | reverse complement strand
TTAAGCTTTCTAGTACAATGTAAATCTGCTGTCTTATGATATCTGATATATGTGGCAAGGTCAGCATATGTTAATGCTGGCTATCTGGAGACATCTGCTTAGATGTTTGTGTTCGTAAATATGTACATGTCACAGCAGCAGCTCATAATGACAACATAGCCTCAAACAAAATTAAGTCGAGAGTCTATCACAAGTGACTTAGTGTCTAGTTATATTTTAGAGTTACCCTGAAATAGGCAGATGATAGTTGACAACGTACAATCATTCAGCATACAGCAGTTCATTTAAAGCTGTTTTAGATGATGATAAACCATGATTTTCACTGCCTCAGGATAGATCAATTTAGGATAAAAAAGCAAACAGACAATCCTGTAATGATCTGTTCTGTCCGTAGCTCCGCTTCCATTGAAAATGTCCACAGAGCAAGGATGGGGGTGAGCAATATGGAGCGCGACCTCATCACACTTTTGTAGGAGTGTGATCACAGGGTAGGGCTTTGGCCCAAGAAAATTTGTTAGGGTTTTGTAGAGATAAAAAGAAAAAGAGATATCTGTGAATAGAAACAAAATTAGAAAAGACATCTGAGAAAAGAAAAAAGAAAAGATATTTGCTAAAAAAGAAAATGTGTCTGTGAAAAGACAAAAGATATTTGTTAAAGAGAAAATATGTCTGTGAAAAGGTTAAAAGTTTGTGTTGGGGAATCCAGGTTCCCTGCCTTCTTTATTATCCATTTGTTTGAGCATGCCATTGTGGCATCTCCCTTATTTGTTATTTTTCCCACCTGGTTTGGTGAGCTTTGTCTGGCACGCCACACACATCACACTCCAGGCCCAATGGCTCTATGTTAGAGGCACAGGCTGTCATATGAGCAATTAGTGTTCAATTCCTGTGTCAGCACGTGGTTCTCTCCTGGCCCATCACCTTACATCAAGCATGTGTTACGCACTTGTGTTCTCCAATCCATTTCCCTGCATAACAGAAAGGAGTAAACAGACAAGGGGCAACCATAAGCTGACATGACCCAGCTAACCCAGACCCTCAGCCAGTTGAGAGAGGGGGACAGAGGCCAATTGCCCACAACCACAACTTCCAATCTCCCTGCCATGCCCCATGCCAGAGCCTCAACTACCTAAAACAGTAAGATTTGCACTGTAGGGGTTTTCTACTGCAATGATCCCTTATTTTTGAACAGCAGCAATCCCACTTTGTTATGGAGAGGACAAAGGTAGCCTTTATGATCTCTTTGCTGTTGGAGCATATGCTGGTATGGGCCACACTGTTGTGGGAGCAGTGGGCACAGGCATGCACTTTGTTGTGTGCTCTGTGCCTTACATGATAAACTCATGTAAGATAAACTCACAACTTGTGATCCACCTTCCTCTCTCAAAGCATTATACAAACTTGCTATACACATGGATAATCAACCACAGAAATGAAAAGAAGAGAGAGCCACAGGGTTCCTATAGATCTCCACCTACAACCTCCCTGATCACCTACCCTGGCCCTTCATATTGCTTTACCTCACCCACACCAGCCACCTCCTTCTAATCTTTGGATTTGCTTGGCTAGCTTGCCACAACAAAACTATAGATTGGACATACACCCAGAACAAACTGGCCTCTGGATCTATCCACCATTCTGCTTTGTGAAGGAGAAGGATGCAAATTTCTGTGCTCTTCATAGACTATGAAAGGCCTCAATGCAGTTACCATCTGCTACCCCCTGCTTCTTATGGCTACTTTTGAAGTGCTGCAGCATGCCACAATTTTTACCAAACTATCATGTGCAATTCTTATAATTTAATCAGCAGGGGCATGAATGGAAGATGACATTTGTCATGCCAATAGGGGCACTACAAATATCTGGTCATGCCTTTCTGCCTGATGAATGCTCCAGTGGTCTTCCAGCAATTAATAAATGAGTTTTTGAGGCAGGTCCTGGACTGCTAAGTCTACAAGTACTTATATGATATATTGACCTATATCCATTCTATGGGAGCATGTGGAGCATCTGGGGAGGTCTATGGGAGCATGTGAAGCACCTGGGGAGGTCCTACAGATGCTGCTGGGGAACTGTGGCTATGTGAAGTTACAGAAGTCTGATTTTCATGCCTCTGTGGTGTTCTTCCTGGGATTTATAGTGGAGTAGGGTACCCTAAGTATGGACCCTGCCAAGATCAAAGTGGTCCAGACTTGGTATTGGCCCACCTCTCTCAAATTGCTACAATATTGGCCACTTTGATTGTATCCTGTACTATAGGTCAGGTTCTAAAAAAACAAGCCCGATGCCCTCTCTTACCAATGGGCCTCCTTCAGTGAGAAACTGCAGATGTAGCCCATAACTCCAGCTTGCAAAATATTAGGCTTTTGACAGTTTCTAGCTCCACTCCAATGGGGGCTAGAAACTGCCATCAAAGAGGCAATGAGATGGGAACTGGACCTGGGAGGGGGCCCACCAGGTAGGCAGTTTCCAGGTAGGCAGATTCCCCACCACAGTTCATCCACAGGTCCTATGGTAGGGACATGCTTCTCCATTCTCCAGTCACCCTGGGACTACCAGAACCTTGCAATTTCTAAGGTGGTGGTTCTGCTGGCCTAATATGGAGAATGAAGTCTATGTGCTTGTTAAAGCATGCAAGGTTTGTGCTCACAATAATGTTCCCCATTCAAGGGCCCAAGTATACTATACCTGTTCCCGTTTTCCAGTCATCCATGGTTCCACATTTTGCTGGACTTTATTACCAGCCTCCCATTCTCCTATGGTAACATGGTAATCATGTTATGTTAGCTATAAAACATTTGTCTAAGGTATCCTACTTCATTGCCTTGCCCACACTGCCATCAGTGAAGGAGACAGAAGAGCTGATCCTTCAACATATGTTATGTTAGAATATGTCTGACCAGTGGCCCCAGTTCACTCCAGAAAACAAAAAAAATTACAATTCAGTCTTTTTTGGAAGGCCTCCTGCTAGCTAATGGGGGCATAGGTTAGCATCTCTTTGGTTTTCCACTCTCAATCCAATCGTCAAATGGAGAAGGTTAACCAAGATCTGGCCTGCATGCTGCTTGGCCTTTCAGAACCCTCCCAGGTCACCTTCTATGGGCAGAATAGCACCCTCTGGCATTCATTCCTGGGCATGTTATCCTTCGAATACCAGTTCAGGTTTGTTCCTCCCATGGAGCAGGCACAGCAGTTTGTGTGATGATGCTGCAGAGTCTGGCAGAAGGCCAGGGTATCCCTCAGAGTGGCCTTAGAGACACAAGGACAGACAGCCAGTCACGAAGGGCACTAGTGTTATCTGATCTGTCCAGTTTATTGTTTAGGTGAACACCCGGTACTTATAGTACTTATGGCAGTTTGTTGAGCAGTTTGAAGTCTGCAGTTTACGGGGTGAAGAGGAACTGTTCCTTGTGAGGCCTCTGTACTACAGACCACCCTATCAGACATAGTCCCATGCCCTCACATGTCCTCACAAATCAAAGAACATGATTTTCACAGTGCTCCCTGGCTTCTCCAGGTGAGATAGAGCTTTCTGTAGGAGGTAGATAGTAATGTCATCCACCCCGATGCCCCTCATAGGCAAACTGGAGCGGGGACGTAAGCTGCTGAGGTCCTTTGGGTATTGCATCTTCGGCACTGGTACCACACAAGATGTTTTCCACAGTTGTGGTTATCTCCCCAGCTTTATGCTCATGTTGAACATGTGCTCAACTACCCCACACAGCTGGTCTGCACTGGATTTGAGGAGCCTGTCGCTGATGCCATCTGGCCCTACAGCCTTCCTCATCTTGATCTTCTTGAGCTCATTTCTCACCTGGGCTCTTGTGAAGGTCAGAGTGGACCAGGAGGGCTGAGTGCTGGAGTGTGTGAGTTGGGGGTTAAGGCTGTCAGCAGAAGAGCCAGTGGGTGGTGGCTGTGAGCTAAAATTTGTGGAGGGGGAGGTGAGTACAAGAGAGGTTGAAGGGCAGGATGCTGGTAGTGCCAGACAGGGGGATTTCAGCAGGGATAAGTGTGTAGTGGGAGGGTATATGAATGATCAAAGCTACTGAAAAATGGATTGATTCATTTACAAACCTCTAGTGCCCTACCACCTGGGAGTCAGGTTTCAGACTCCACTGGCAGTTTTCTGCTTTCAGTTTTCAGTTTGTTGCTGGCTTTGTTCCTCAGAGATCTTCCTCCTCAGCTCCCTCTGCACAGTGATGAGGTCCTCCTTATCGCTGGATCTAAAGGCCCTCTTTTCCAATTCAGAAGGGCCATTATACCAGGGTTGATCCAAAGTTTGTTGTCGTTTGTTGATTACAGTGTTCTCTACACAGAAGTTAACATAGTCCATTATACAGTGTGTGAAACTATCAGTATTTGTTTGTACACAGATGATGAACCAGGTTTTGATCTGATCGTCTAAGGGGATGGAGAAGCATAGTTAAATTCCTCAGAGATGAATAACATGCGAGAGATAGTGATGTATCTAGACTTACACCAGCTACTGTATGATTCACAAATCCTGCCAGCTAAGAGATAGAAGCCATACAGTGAGACAAGCATGTTTTTTTAAAGAAGAAAAGAGAAAAGATATTTGCTAAAAAAAATGAAAATACAGTGCCTTTCAAAAATATCCATACCCCTTGAACTTTTCCAAATTTTTTCACATTACACTCACAAACTTAACTGTATTTTATTGTTTTTTGTGATAGACCATCATCACAAAATAGCAAGTAATTGTGAAGTGAAAAGAAAATGATACATAATTTTCAATATTCTTAATAAATAAAAATCTGGAAAGTGTGGCATATATTTGTATTCAGCCCCCCAAGTCCATACTTTGTAGGACCACCTTTCGCTGCAATTACAGCTGCAAGTATTTTGGGGAATGAATACTTTTGCAAGGCACTGTATATCTCTGAAAAGTTTAAGAGTTTATGTTCATGTTCCCTGCCTTCCACATCATCCCTTTTTGGAGCACATTGTGGTGTCTCCTTTGTTGTTTTTACTCTTGCTCTGCCATTATTCCACCTAATGATCACTCCAATCTACCAACCAGTTCCTCCTAGCTATTGCATGCTTGTGGCTGAGGTCCAAAGGTAGCCACCCCAAGACTCTAGAACAGTCTACCAACTTAAATAAAGCAATCCAGTACGAATTTTAAGACAAATTTAAAAACATTTATATTCTCAGGCATTTGAGTCAGGCATTTGAGTCAATATAGTGACCTGTATTGGAGTGTCCTTGTCTTGTCATCATGTTTGGCCTGATTTGATTGTTTAATGCTTTGTGTTTTAAGTTGATTTTCTTGTGCAGCACTTTGGCCAACGCTGTTTGTCTTTTAAATGTGCTATAAAAATAAAGGCCACTTGACTTTTTTTCACTTACCTACCAGCTTTGATGAGTGTTGGATTCTCACATGAGCAACCTAGGTTTGTTTCCCATGTCAGCATGTGGTTCTCCCCTGGCCCTCAATATTCCAAACAGTACCACAAGCATAATTTATTATTATTTATTCCCTGTCTCATGCACAAGCACCTATCCTCTTACTCCTATATGCTCAAGCAGTGCTATTACACCAAAGCACTTTATATCAAGCAATAAAGCATGCACTCCAAGCTTGGGTTCTCTGATCCATTTCCCTGGATAACATTTTTGCTTATCTCTACTGCTGGTAGTGTTACTTTTTGGAGAGAAGTGATGACCAAAAACAATGAGACCCCCAGATAGAGAAGTGAGATCTTTGTAGGCCAAACAAACTAAAGGATAGACTACTTGGATTTATCAGCTGTTTTCCATGACAGTAGATGTATAAATGATGACAGTCCAAGGTCTTCTGGCAGTCCTTTCAGCATTAAAACAATAGAAACCTGGCCTGTAGATGCAGTACTGTTTGATTGGGACCACTTCATGATTAAATGATTACAAAAGACTATTATGTACATATTCCTGAGACAGGGGAGGCAACATCCCTGCAGATTCAAAGTGCTAAATAGAGCTGATCTCCAAATGATTCCTCCAAAGTAATGTAAATTGTAAGTAAATGTAAGTAAATGTTTTGTCTATATACACCTGGTGTCCTTTTAATCAGAATATATTGGTAATTAGTAAGACGTAAGAAATAACAGTTGATTGCATTTTATCTACACTGTAATTAATGAAAAAGTACATAAGAATCTGGACCTATCATGTTCAGGGTGTATAAGGAAATAAAATATGTTTAAAAAGGGATTGAACAATATTTCCTTACTCTGCAAAAAAATGCTGCTAAACAGAGATGAAAAAGTAAAACACTAAAATGCACTGCATGTTTACTTTGTCTCGACTGAACTATGCATGTGTGCTGCACATATTTATAGACTTCCGGTCGGGACCTTTGACACGTTCAGGTCCTGGAACAGAGGCTCCTGGCAGCGTTGTGGTGTGTCCAGTCATCTGTACATGCCGTGTTGTGTTTGCTGTCATTTTCTTTTCTCATGGGCGTGATATGGGGAGCCTTGGGATTTGGTGATTCCTGTGAGAGAGAACAGATGTCACATGGCTTTCAGCCTGTGCTCAGGCTGCTCACTCTTTGCTGTGACAGGTAGCATATCCTTTCTGAAGTGCTACACTGGAGAGGTGTCGCATTTGTCCCATGTGGAACAGGAAGATGGCACAAAAAGAAGAATGAGTTAAAGGGAGAAATGTGGAAGGTTGCCATTTCTCCCCTTCCTGAAAAAGTGTTGAGTGGCTTAAATGATGTAGTGGTAGAGTCTGCCTAATTATTGAGATTATATTTAAACATAAAAATTTATATAAGTGAGGGAAAGTATAAATGAAAGTGTGGCGTTCACATCTTGCTGGATTTCAGTTTTGTTGTGGTTTAGGATATAGTATTGGCTAATAACATGTTCTATTGTGTATTTAAGCAAGGAATTGTAGCAGCTGCTGTATGGCTTTGCCATGTAAAGTACTCTGTGCTGTGATCTTTTCTAAAGCTGACATTAGGTATCTATAGAATATGACAGGAAATAAATGTATCTGTCAACATTCATGTTTGTATTATCATTTCTGTGTGACCCTTCCACTGACATAAACATTAATGCAGCTAATCAGTACTATACCTACACACAAATCTACACCTAACCTTAATCTCAGTACAAAAAGTAACATTTTTAGCTCATTTAGGGTGCTTTCAACATTGCAGTGCTTAGTTCATTTTAACTTAACCCTGATGCATTGCCCTCTTTCATTTTCATATGATTTGCTTAAACGTGTGAGAACATAGCAATCACATGCAGGTTCAGACCAACAATCAACTCACTCAGATTGTCTCAGTCTGGTTCCAGATGAACTCTAGTGTGCTTTGATTGCAGCCAGAAAGCAGTTCAACCCTGAATTGACCTGAGTGCAGGACATGGACCAAAAATGACATGTATTATGAGTTGGGGGCAGAATTTTTTTCTGCAGTCTACTGAGCTGCAAGACAAACAATGAGCCAAATGACAGAGCTGTAGTGCTACAGCAATGTGATATGCAATGGAAGTTTGGATCAAAAAAATTACAAAATAAGCCTTGGATGCATAGACAAAATATTTAAAATATTGATTTTAAATGTGTTCATTTTTTCCAAGTAGTATCTTGAGCTCAAATGATTGTGAGCTTCAAAGCCTCTATAACAAACTGAAGCAGAAAAAAAATATCACACTGGCACTAATAGCACCAACAAAAAAATAATCTTAAGTAGCCTCTGTTATGTCCTGACATTTAAATTTTTTTTGCATACATTTTTTTTTTTGACATACTTGAATCATTTTTCTGGCCCTCTAATTGTAAACTCTGATCTGTGGAAACCTTGGACATGGCATCATTTCTTAAAGTCACATAGTAGTTGTAGGACAGGAAGACAACATGTTTTAATATACATGATGTCAGTTGCCTCTTATCTGTGAGTCTGCCCACAAGTAGCCACGACTCCTTCATTGAGTTCATTGCTTCCATTGCTTAAATTGCTGAAATGCAAGGTGATCGCACTTCAAAGCAGAATGAACACTTGATTACTTCAGTAAAGTAATTGCTTTGCTTAATCTGTGGCTGTTCAATGTTATTCGATTACACTGTTAATCAGAATTAATTACTATTCCTGCAGCATGGATGGCATTCAGAGAACCACTGCATTGTTTGATTGAGCAATTAGTGATGTCCTGAAAACATTTTGCTATGGCATAGCACTGTGAAAAGAAATGTTTTCTAATGTAACCACAGCTTGGGATTAACCAAAACAAAGAATACCCATTGAGCTCAGTCTCTAAGAGTTTGAGAGCCTGAACTCACCAAAGTGTCTGTGGTTAAGTCTTGCCCCTCTTGTAAAAGCTAGCTGACTGTAGGCCCTTATTTGGTTATGTTAAGAAGAAGGTGTCACACTAAGTGTCAGGGACGTATCCAGTTAGGTGCTGTAGGGGCCTCGTAAAAATGCCTCTGAGTATTTTGAAAATAATGACCGTCACCGGTGCATACAGGCAAGCACCATCCCAAATTATTTCCTTATGTGCTTGGCCAAGCGCTAATGACATCTTCAGAGGGAAGGAGAAGTTGTCTGTACTGGCTAATCTCATGTAAGAGGGCATGCTCCGAGTCAGCACACAGAGCTCCAGCCACCTAATATGAATCTGCTCCCAATTTCTCTTCTATACCATTATCAGCAACCAGAGAGGAGAGCAAAAGTGAATTAATGGCTAGGAGATTTATTTGTTTGGTGTAATATGGACTGTAAAACAGTAAGAGCTCTGCCGGCCCTCGCAGGTCTGCTGCCCCTGGGGTACAATCAAACACTGGCAGTAAATCAATAGAGCTGGAAGGGGTTTTTATAACCAGAGTTTAACACCATGCTCTAAGTGCTCCAGGTGGCAGGTCATTTGTTCATTAGGGCGACTTATCACAATAAACAGTGGCAACTCTGATTGGGCAAGGAGCAGTGTGCTGAGGAAAAAAAGGAAGAATCAGAAAAAAAGTGAGACAAAAAAATCTCTGGTGGATAACTATGGACCTAATAAGACAAGGCTGAAGTAAGATTAAAAACTGCAATCACCCACACCGTGAGATAGGAGTGGCTTCAGACCTGCTGACCCTGTCATAGCCTGCATCTCTGCCTGTGAACACTGATGGACAATCTGTCTCTAATATGGATTATGACTAGTACTCACACCGTCAACATTTAGGATTTCAATGGTTGTGAACATAAGCATAATGTGTTAAAGATTTCAGGTGAGAGGTGAAAGGGAAGTAGTCCAATGTAGGAAGAGTTAGCAGTGATTGGGCTGTGTATAGCAATGTTCAGAAATAACATGAACAGCAGAGTATCTTGCTTTCTCTTTTTCCAGATTCCTGCAAACAGCAGTCAAATGAGTGCATTTACAAGCCTTTTTAAAGTGTCAGAAGGTGAGTCTCAGAGTGCAACTGCCAGCCTTTCCGACTCAGAGCACTCTAAAAAATGATTCTGGAGTCCATAATTATTGCTCATTAAAATAAAAAGATTTTTAAGATTTTTTTCTAAAATGACACTTTTTGAACTTCACTTAATTAAAAGAAGAAGTGCAGCCCAATATTTTGTGTGTTTATTATACTCAGAATGTTGCAGAAGCATTGCATATAAATTTGAGGAATGTCAGCGTGATTATAGAATTGAGTACACGTAACAAAATATTTAAAGACTTTCTAGGACACCGCGTGACTAAGAACATTGGCGTGAAAAAGAAGAAAAAGTTTGACCACATGCATAATATCTGAAGGAAGGATTGCATAGCTTCCCTGAAAAAAACTCCCCTGTGGTGTGTTTTGTACCCTGAAGGATAAAGCAGAAAGCAGAGCTCTTCTGTTCTCTTCTGCATTTCAAAGGTAGCATCGCATGCTAATTGTTAGCAGTTTTTTTTACTACTACTAAGTAAAATATTGTTGTGGGAGAAAAATAATAAATAAAGTGGAACTTTATTTAGACTCAGGACTTTCATTTGTTTTTCACCTGTATGTTTCTTGCTTGCTCCCATAGGGAAGAGTACAGCGGTGGTATTATGTGTTTTGCATACCATTTCTTGAAAGAATTATTTGTGTAGTGCTTATTTGATGTATAGCTGTAGTACAACCTGCCATCGATTTTCTTATTTACTTATATTCATCTTAAAATATTAAGGAAGTCTAAAGGAAATAGCTTAAATGTTACTGACTGGAGAAATATATTTTTCTAAGTAAAGACATGAAACTGATGAATTCTGATGTTCTGATGTCTGATGGGGGGTTATATTTAAAAAAAGCTTGCAAAAACATTGCACTATATTTAAGGTAAAATCAGCACATCATTTTTTTCAGCTTGTGAATGGCCCAAAGTGCACACGAACATTGAAAAATGGCCAAATGTTCCCTGCCTTTGAGATTTTGTCCCCAGCAACAGGAAAATTCAGGGTCACTGATTCATGTCAATCATGTCTCTATCTTCACTCTCAACAAAGGAAAAAGTCTCATTTCCAAACTGTGTTTCTCGAATCTCTCACCTCAGCAGCATGTACCAGGGTTATGAAAAAAGCCACGCTCAATTATTTCACCAAGGCTGGTATTTGAGAATGGTCTTCAGCCCATTGCTGCGCCGCTTTATAAGGATGATAAAAGGCTGCTTCTTGCCAGTGCTGGATTTTTACAAAGGTCATTCCTAATGGATGTGTTTCTACAGATTTGAGAGAGCTCTGCTCTGCAACATTTATGAGATGCCCGCCTTAGCCAGAGCCCATGTTTGGACGTGTTAAGAACTTCAGCCCTCATGCTGATCTCTCAGGAATTCTTGTTTGTGACTCATCAGCACTGGAGCACTCATTTCTTATTTGCCTCATCTTCATCATCACCTGCCTTCTCTATGAAGATAACAGAAAATATACTATTTAGCTACTGGGTTTAAACTTTGGTTTTTTTTTCTCAAAAAAATGCTTGTTGTCTCTTCAGGAAGGAATAATTTACCTGTCAAGGGAATGATATAGTATTTTGTGCATAAATTTCGGTTTAAGCCCCAGTGTCAATAATGCAACAGATTTCCCATGCTGGGTGCTTTTCTGCAGTTTCTTCCTCCAGAGTGCAATCTGGGGAAGGATTTGATGATAAAAACTGCAGACAGTAAAAGCCATTAATGCCTGCTGTTAGCGAAGTAGCCAGCAGAGCATGATTTTCTCAATCAGCGGGAATAGACCAGGACATAGGCAAAGCAAACTTTACCTTTTTTTTCAGCACAATTGATGGGAACTCAGTACACAACAGATTTGTAAAATACTTGAGTACTTAAATACTTGAGTATTTAAAATGTTATATGTATGTATATTAGCCTGTAGTCAGATCTTTTAATCTCTGATGGTGTAAATCCTGAGGCTGCAACATCACTGGCTATAATTAATAATATATTTATAATTTATAATATAAATATATTATAATTAATTCTCCTTTAATTTTGATTGATTAATGATTTAGCTACCTACATATACAGCATGTCATCTGTGTATGGTTGCTGTCACAACCTGCATATTATAGATGGTAATGAACTGCATTATACAACCCCAATTCCAATGAAGTTGGGACGTTGTGCAAAACATTTAATAAAAACAAAATACGATGATTTGCAAATCCTTTTCAACCCATAATGAATTGAATACACTACAAGGACAAGTTCAAACAGATAAGCTTTTATTGTTTTTTGCAAATATTCACTCATTTTGTATTTGATGCTACACATTCCAAAACATCACCTTTCCTTTTAACAACACTCAATAAGTGTTTGGGAACTGAGGACACTAATTGTTGAAGCTTTGTAGGTGG
>JAOVYV010000002.1:9828405-9853717 GCA_025674545.1 Hassar affinis | reverse complement strand
TCCAGATGCTCTGAATCTTTTGATGATATTATGGACTGTAGATGATGAAATCCCTACATTCCTTGCAGTTGCATGTTCTTAAACTGTTGGACTGATTGCTCATGCAGTTTTTCACCAAGTGGTGAACCTTGCCCCATCCTTGCTTGTGAAAGACTGAGCCTTTTGGGGATGCTCCATTTATACCAAATCATGACACTGATTTCCAATTAAGGTTTCCAATTAACCTGTCCACCTGTGGACTGTTCCACAGGAGTTTTTTGACCATTCCTCAACTTTCCCACTGTTTTATTGCCTCTATCCCAGCTGTTTTGCAATGTGTTGCAGGAATCAAATTCAAAATGAGTGAATATTTGCAAAAAACAATAAAGTTTATCAGTTTGAATATTGAATATCTTGTCTTTGTAGTGTATTCAATTGAATATAGGCTGGAAAGGATTTGCAAATCATCATATTCTGTTTTAATTTAAGTTTTACACAATGTCCCAACTTCATTGGAATTGGGGTTGTATTATTTCTTCCCACTATACTTCATTTCCCCTTCATCTGGCCAGAAGTGAAATAGAAATGGAGCCATACACTTATGTAAATAATATTTGTTTTATCTTGGCTCATTTACAGCCATTGTCTCCAATGGTACACTTTTAACACGCAAGGATTTAAATTGCTATCAGACTTCATTGTGCAAAATGAAGGCTTACACAGCATGTTGTAATTACACAGGAAAACAACTGTCCTTTTGCACGGTCTAATTTTCTTTTTCAATTATGTTCTTAAGATTTTGTAATTATGCTCCATACTCATATGCTATCATTAGGCAAGCATTTCAAATGGCCTTCAATTAATGAGCCCATAAACAGGGAGGTAAATAAATGAAAGTCCGAAGTTCTCAGCACAGGAATTCAGACTAGCCAGAGCATTTGTTTACGCCAATGATTCCTGCCAACTGGCTGCCGATTCATTATCATGATTAAGAAGCCTGCCACAAGAAACCAAAATGGCTCACCCCATATCTTCCTAAGCCCCCTTTAAAGATGCATAATCCAAGAGTGAATAATATGTCTGGCTGTGATGAATTAATGACAGGCAGAAACTAATAAATTATGCATGATGAGTTACCTTGCAATCAAAAGACGGACTAGCGAGGTCGAGAAAGAGTGAAGGGCCAGTGGTGGGCATGTTTCCAGCTGTAGTAGTGAAGCACCCTGCTCGAACGTGCATTTGTCTTTTATGGATGGGGGAAATGTGCTGGACATAATTACAGAGTGAAGGTATGGTGTGACTTGGAATGTGTTAATCCTTTATTGCAAGGTTTGGAATAAAAGAATAGTACCTCTATTATCTAATTATCTGACTGTATCTAAATGCTGCACTTCATCTGCTGAAATAGCACCTGGTAAATGTGTTTTCTTTCATTTTGACTTCCATTTCAAATGAAATGCAAAAAAAATCCATATGAATTAGGATGGACCGGGCCTAGGGTGAAATGGACTGTGGGGAGAGACTGTGTACGCGTGTCAAGTTGATTCACACACACATCACTCAGGCTGGGCTTTGACAGTGCTCTATTCTGCTCTTATTTGTAATGTGAGGCCCCTGTGCCTTCCTTTAGCAGCCTAATGAGTGCAAGATTGACAGCTCCTGTCTCCATGTGCAGTGGGGCTCCTCCCTCTGTAGCATCCTGGGGACAGCAGTGTATTCCTCCTTCACCCACTCATCTTTTTCCCCCACAGGCTCCATACTGATCATTCGCCTACACACACACATCCACACACACACACACACACACACACACACAAACTCAAGCCAAGCTAGATTTACTTTAACTTCCTTTACCTGGTCCTCTTTTGGTCTGTTGTAGTGCTGTGAATAGTGAGAACATTGCCTCATAGCTGTTGCCTCACAGTCTGGGAAATAATGAGGTGACAGATCTCACTTTCTCTCTCTTTCATTCTCTCTCATTCTTTTTTTTGCTTCCTTGGCCCCCCAACCTTTCTTCACTCCTTTACTTCCTGTACCTTCTTTTATGTTGCTGTTTTCTGTGCATCAGCAACTCTCTGCAGGTTTGTTACAGAGCAGGGGGTATTAGATAAGGCTGATGTTCTTTGTAAAGGTTATACCGTAATGGATAAAGGATGCTTATCCAGCCCTTTTATTTGTCTTGCTGCCTGTGTGACCAATGGCTGCCTGACACCAGATGCTTCTCCAAAGGTGCACCTAAAGGGACTTTTGTGTCAGCAGCCTTATTTAATAAAAGTCTTTCATTTTAGACATGCAGATAATTGCACATACAAAAGCACAACAGTCCATTTTGGCACTATTATTTAACCTGATTATAGGGATACATTTTTAGTATAGGTTCTGCATAGATACACATTCCACATAAACACATTCTGAGCTAAGATTTAACACTCGCCTTTTCAGAATAGGGCATTTCAGTCAGATTATACATCTGTAAAATGGTCACTGAGTGATCTATCTAGAGACATAAAGGTTTAAGGAGCTTAAACTACAAATCACTTCTCTAAATTCATTCACTTCTCTATTTTGGCATCTGCAAAAAGCTGTAAATGTAATGTAATGTGAAACTCTGTACAGACATGAACATGAGGTCAGGGTCAAGGCAGGGAATGTGGAGCTGTGAGGCAGCAGCTCTACCTGCTACACCACTCTGCTGCCAAAAAATAATGACTCGTTAATTAGACACTTGCATAAGAACATGAAAAATTAAACCGACTAGCAGATAACACTGTCAAAATATCACACATATATTTTTTTTCTAAATGAACTGCATGCTGCATTAAAAAAAGGAAATATGTTTCCATGAGCAGATTAAATAAATAAATTGAAAATGTAGCCAGCTGCCTTAGAAAGTCAAGTTTTAGGTTTTAGATGCTAACCTCTAAGGTCAAGTCTATTTGATCTCAGGCTTCCATATGTCTTTTGTTGAGGACATTCTTGTTGAGGATATACTTCAGAAGCTGGGGAGCAGTAAGCGCGTTCTCTTAGTCATTTAAAGATTTGCTCAGGGTGAAAATAAATCATTTTGCTCCTATTACACCTATACTTACTATTTCTCACTGATGCAATTACAAGATAAATGACTTTATAAATTGTGTCATTGTGGTGTGTAAAGGCCCTGGAATTACCTTGAAATTATGTGCGCTGAGAGTGCACAGGGGAGTTGAGCACATTAACAACTCAGAAAAAACCTTCAAATACACATATTAGCAAGAGCATTATAGTTTAAAATTATGTTCAATTATTTAATATCATTTATTTGGTCTCTCGATCCTAACTTTCTAAGTAATTTAAAGTCTGTATGCGAGTACAATTTCTGTCTCGCTCTCTCTCTCTCTGTCTCGCTCTCCCTCTCGCTGTCATTACAGCTCCCTTAGACCGAGCTCGCCCACATTTGAATGAAAAGCAGCCATTTAAAATTTGCCGCAAAGCGTGGCACTCTGAGAGTGTACAACATTGACAAGCTGCCAGCACCATCCACACATGACTGAGAGGTGCACAGCCCCCCGGGCTCCTCTTCTAGAAATTATGAATATAAAGTCAAGCATTACGGATCCAGTGGTGAATTTATTCATTCCCTTTAGCAGAAGTCGGAAATGTAGCTGAGCCAAATCAATGAAATATAGTTTATCACTGTCAGCGTAATCATTTGCTAATGGCTACTATCAATTGTGGGCCCGCAGTGTGCGCTCCATGCTGGACTGCAATTAAAACCAACAACTATTGCGGGTGCTTTAGCACCGGATCCCATGTTCATGCATCGATTATTCACCACGCGTTGGTTTGAATATTTACACCATCATTTTTCTTATCTTTTTTCGTTGGTCTTGTTAATTTGCCACTTTGCAATGGTTAGGAGGTGGCTTGGGCCTTCTGGCCACTTTTCAGCGCACAACAAATATTCAAGGTTATTGGCAAATAGGTTAAATTCTATTTTATGTTCTGTTTTTTCCTTTTTGCCTCTTGGATATAGCTGTAATATGATAACAATTTAGTCTTTGAGTGGTAGCATGGTGGATATGTTGTGGCAAACACTGCCTGAAATTGCAAGGCACATCCATTAGGCACACATTTGCCCTCCAGCATCAGGAGTGAGAAAAGGAGATATTTGTGTTCATGCTGGTGGAAGGTCCATCTTGAGATTCTGAGCTTATTTATTCATTTGTTCTTCTGGTGCTGCATCAACATCTCTGTGCCAGCAGACATGCAAGCTGGAGGAGCATGGAATTATTTATTATTTATTCATTATGCCCTGGAGTGGTCAATGCTGGTCCAAAGCTTATTTTTGTGTTACTGTCACAGTTTCAGCTGTATCTTTAAAAGCTAGTAAAAGTAAAGTTTCAGGGGTTTTGTAAAGAGGGCACATTGTTTCCAGAACTGGTGTAACGGACATGAGCTGGAACAGTCGAAACAAATTTATGTCTTTTTTATTTTCAGGTCAAGCCAAGAGTATCCATAATGCAAAAGTTAACATGCTTCATCCCACTAATATTATTTATTTGCTTGCTGGTGCCTATAGCAACTATAAATAGATGTGGCAAATTGTTTGAAAATATTTACACTACACTCATGATGGTTTAACCAATTGTTCAAACAGTTTCTGATCTTACATGAAAGACGCTTTATGCTTTTGCAGATTGTCAAGTTAGCACCCTAAAATTTGAAAGCAAACTGAAGACTGATCTCAGAAACAGTGCTGACTTGTATTTCTGTGGATTAAAAAAACATATAGAAAAATCTGCACCTCATCATGTAGTGTGTTGTTCATTCTCCAACACCTTCTTCATGAGTGACTACCACTCTGTATCGATCTTGATGTTAGATCAGCATCTGAAGAGCACAAACATCAGCAGTAGGTTTATCTCACAGCAGGGATCTGCCTATATGAACCACATGTGCATTTCAGCGATCAGTCACCTTTTTCACTCTGCTGCCTTTTTTAGTATTGGCTAGAGCGTTTTCAAAGTCAGCCTCAGCCTTTCATGACAAGGTGAACACCACAGTGTCAGACCCCACCAGCAGGGAGTCACAGGTGTCAATTCCCATGCACCATATCAACAATTAAGGCCTGTTTGCTTGGCTGAAGAGCGAGATGAGAGATGACAGGGCCTTGACTTTGATCTTGACCCTGAAACTTCATCTTGGAAATATGTAATTTGGTCCCTCAAGAGATTTAGTAAGAAGCTTTTGAGAGAAATGTGTTAGCGTACAACCACTGTCTGTCCACCAACTCTGGATTAGGATGTAGGGAGCGTTTATTTTTATTTTGCAATTGGTATGGTGGTGTCCAACAACACAAAATTCAATTTTTATTGAATTATTTAATTCAGTGACCTAGATGGACCTCCTTCAGCTTTTGCACTTCTGGGCTTTAAGAGTTTTCAATAGAAGAAGCGGGACACACTCTGCCTGCATAGATTGATAAACAGTACATTGTTGTAGACATGGAGGCTAGACACAGTCATCACATTCTGCCACTCGGCTTGTTTCATGCTGCCCCATTATTTCACTCCTGCACAAGTTGGGGAGAAAATAGCCAGAACGGAGAAAACACTTGCACACTGCACTTACTGCCATACTTACACAAGGACGGTTAAAATAGACTTTAAGAAACCACAGATATAATTGCAGTGTTTTACAAGTTAAACCTCATTTCCTTTCAATTACTCAAACTGTTTTGACAGGATAAATGTCTTTATTCTGTCAAGGGCCAGAGATTTTATAAGCATATCAATCCTGTTTATTTAACCGCTATGGGTAATTGAAAGCTCATCACATAGATCACTTTTCACATGTAAGAAAAAGAAATGCATGGCCACTTTAACTAATTCTTTCTTATCTTTTGGTTTTTCTATATAACCTTTGTCTGATTATGAGGAATAATCCTGTTCATACATGTGTGCACATGGATAAACAGAAACAAACAGATAGGTACATGTGTTCAGGGAGAATGAATCATGGGAGCTGTCAGTAGGTGGTGCTCTTAGGGCAGGAGTAGATCTGGCTGTCACTGAACCTGTTTAGGCTGTTGTTATATTTCTGGTTGTGTGTGTGTGAGAGAGAGAGAGAGAAAGAGAGAGAGACAGTTTGAGTATGTGAGGAAGGCCATCCTCCAACATTATTTCCCTTCATGCTGATGTGAGTCCATCAGCCTACTGTTGGCATACCGACACCTTACATTTCAAACATAGGGGACACTTTAATAAGTGTAATTTCTTTTTCTAGGTTTTCTCTCTAGCATCTGTAGAGTGTGTACCAGTGCTGTAATAAGTTTATCATATATTTATAATGAGAACTGGTCCCTGCCTGCAAAGATTTTAAGAATGCATGTAATGAACAATACAATAATCTAAAAAATGGTCTTTTAACAGCTAGCCTTCTACTTTTATTTTCAGATCTCTTTAAAAACACTAATCTTTTAACACATCAAAGTGATGCTAGAAAGCAGTCAGGCATTTTACCATGATTAGAATCAAAATTTGCATTTTTGTCTGCGCAGCAAAGCTGTATTGGTCAATTTCATGCCATAATAATATGATGGACTACAGTTTACAATGATCCGCATTAGAGGTCTAACTCTTAAAAGGGTCAGCAGTCTGCCCTGCAGTCACTGGAGGCTTTAGACAGACAATCATCTCTTTCCAACCTTATGTAACACTTTCCACAATTATAAAATGAAATATCAGTGAAGGGCTCTCTACCTTCCCATGGACACTTATTCCTCATTGTTCCCACCACGCTATAGAAATCAATGCAAAAGTAATTCACTTATTCATTTCCAAAGTGAAATCCCCCTGTTTAAGCCTATTTGTGAATTGTCTGATAAATGATTGCCTTTCACATTACTTTAGAGTTTATATGATCAGGTGGAATTCCGATTTGGACACTTTCCCTGCGGTTAATAGGCCTTCTTTATGATCATCAGTCTTATCTGACAGATTACATTGATTGGAGGTCAGACTAAATCAGAGATGGGAATTACAGTGTAGCTATTCTATCCAAAACAGCCATGTAATGCTGGGGGGAAAAAAATGATCACAGATCAAATGCATGCTTTTTACGGCTGTTCAGAATGACATAAGCTTCCTGAATAACCAAGATCACTTTAAACCATCTGAGCTGCAAGTTTCAGTCAATGGCTTATTTGTAACTGCAGTACCTGTAATATAAGCTGTTAAACTGTCATCTTAACCAGAAAGGATGATGGTTCTGCTAATGATGAATCAGGTGACAGCAAGGAGCATGACATCACTGGTATGCTGTCATCCTTTCTCAAGCATTACAGTAATTTCCAGCTTGAACAGGCAGATCTGCGACTGTACTGCAGTTCACTCAGTACCGCAGTGTAGGTGCAGGCTGTATGTGTGTCTAACTCTATAGTAATGAAAAGTCCTGTTTCTGACACATGCTACAGCTGCTCTATGAGCAGGATATTGGCTGATGAAATCACCCAACTCAGGCAGTAAGCACACTTCTGTGGTTGATATAGGGAAAGGCTTCGTACAACTGTCTTCACACAAACTGCACATGGCATCACCAACGAACAAGTGTGCGTCTGAGTCATTTGCTGCTCTTCTGCTCTCTCTGGCATACACACGCAGAGAGCACAGGAAGGTCAAGAGCCAAACTCATGTTACTGTGTGTATTTATTCATTACACTCCAAAGCTCTTGAATACTGATTCACCCTCTAAAGAGTTCTAATATCAGAAATGAGAATTTAGACAAGATTGTAGGGAACATGTTAATAAAAAAAGTGGCCACATTTACTGACCAGCTGCTGCCTCCTTAGAGGGTTTAAAACAGGGAAATTTCTTTAATTATCAGTCAGCAAATCATTAAAACATGTGCCTGCAACCAGAGCTTCAGTCACTTCATTCCTCATGGGGGACTGATGGCAGTGTGCATGATGACTACTATCATTGAGTCACATGTGAGTTCACCGCAGTCATCCTGTGATACACCTCATGTTCACTGGCTACAGTAAAGAATCTAAATAGTAATTAGTAAGAAAAGAGGAAGCGGAGGATGGCAAAGAGAAGGAAAACGATGAGCGAGCTTATGATTGCTCAGCTGCTCTGCATGAACTGATACCATCAGTGCTCTTTGCTGAGTGCTCAGCATGACATCATCTGGACCCTTTGGCAGCTCGGCTTACAGAACAGTGAGAGAGAGAGAGAGAGAGAAAGAGAGAGAGTTTAAGCAGCCCCTCCCACAAGGCATACTGTGTTGAAGAAACATGAGAAATGGCTCTACCATCCAAATATGAGTGCGACAGGTTCACATGCAGGTCAGCTCCATATCCTTGATCTGGGAAGCTTTGTAATGTAAGTCACCTCTCTGCAGACTAGTGAGGAGACTGAATCCATTTTTCACACAAATCATCAGGCATATGAAAGAGCCCTGTCACCAAAAGCAATACCATAAGAGAGCAAGGCAAAAAAAAGAGCTTTAAGTTTGTCATCTCATGAAAACACTCAATCTCCCAGATATTTTACTTTAATTATCGTGAGTAGCATTTTAGTGTTAAGTAGCTCAATTTATTTACCTATGCTTGGCAAATGTCAGCAAAAATAAGTACATCTCATAGCATTTCCTGATTATGTCTGAAAGTCCAGCATGTCTGGAGTGGATTGGGTGACCTGGGTTCATGAAGATGAATAAGTGGCTGATGTAATCTCATATGCTGGGACTCAGGATGATGCATACAGTTCTGTGCTTCCCTGGCAGTGACATGACAATGATGACAAAAACCTATTTAGTAAACAAATAGGTGATGTCAAGTGCCTCTGAGACCTGCTTTATGGCACGATGAAACATCCCAGGCACTGTGCATCGGCAAATCACCAGACAAAGTGGGAGAATGATATTGCCACCAACATGTTGTTTGTCAACAATCAGTGTATAAATCTCAGCCAAATGGGACTGTGGATCATCTGCATTCAGTCCACTAGATCACAATAATAAGGCACAAATTCAATTTTGCGCTATTCTCCTGGTAGGACTACAGCAATTGGGGCACACTTTCAAACATATAATTTCTAGCTGTGGGTCATATTCACCTCTAATTTGCCTGACTGTATAACGTTATATTATGAAACTCTTTATAGTAAAATTGTTTTTAAGTGCTAACATGGATGATGATAGAAAAAAAACTATTACAAAAAATACATTTTAACACCCAGTCTGTTATTTATTACAGTTGATTTATTGATCTTTATTTATATAGCTTTTTTTAATTTTAACATCCATGTATTAGCACAAATTAGTAAAGAAAGTTTCATATTAACGCATATTAGCACAAACATTAGTAACAAGTATTAGTACAAATCATGAAAGTATATTTAACAGCTCAGATATCTGAGAAATCAGATCAAACAAGTGCATTTATAACTGTATTTAAAAACACATATTGGACATGTCTATGCATGTCTAAGCTTGTCTACCACGTCACAATGAGTTGTCACAGCAGAGGCACCTAATAATACCAATACCACCAAAGATTTCTTAAAAACAGAAATAGAAATTCCTTAGAAATATTTTATTTAGTTCTGAAAACTACAGTCATACTTGTACATATTTCTATCCAAAATATAGTTAAATAAACAAAGTCTGGTTAGCCACAAATGTAAAAAAAGTGAGACAATTATATTCCATTTTTAATTCCTTTGAAAATCACACCACATACACCTGTGTTTATAATATAATTTACTAATGGAAAAACATGACTGACAAAAAAAAGGCCAAAATGAGATTTTGTTGGCTGTTTTCAATTCAATTGAACTTTATTTCTAAAGTGCATTTAACAATGGACAAAGCAGCTTTACAAAAACAAGAAATCAGGACATGGCCTCTAAGCCTTGTCCCAACAGCAATCCCCAATGAGCAAGCCGGTGGCTATGGTGGCAAGGAAAATTTTCCTATAGGGACATTCAATAGGTTTTACCCTGAGCAATTTATTGTATAAGTGAGGCGTCTGAAGGAAACTGTATCAGGTTTTGGAATTGAAATTGAATTCAAACTAGACTCTTTTGATCCTAATTCTGCCAGCAGTGGGGAAGGTGTGAAGGTTGTTCAGCACATTTGAACAGCATGATCCTGTTTTTGGAAGCACTGCCCTATTATATCTTGCCTTCTTTCCCCTTTTGCAAGGACCGGTGCCAGCAGGCAGCAGCTGGAAAAACAGTGGCAGCTGAGGGATTAAGGCGGCACATTGTTAAATAAAATGCATGCTGCCATCCAGCACCTCTTAAGCTGATCCTAGATCTGCCCCAACCCCCCCACCCCTTCTTTTTTCCCCTCTATACACTAGATGCCCACTGCTGCAGGCTTTTCTGTATGGGGGAGAGCACATATGCCTTGACTGGCATGCTCTGTGTTATTTGTGGAGCAGATGCAGCCTCTTGTCCTGTGCGGAAAATCAGATCTCAAACAGTGAGGCCTCTGTTTGCTGTGTCCCTTTCTACTGCATCATTGTGCACATCAAATACCATTGTTTGTCCAAAGAGGATTAGGAGTAGGCTTGAAAAACTCCAGTCTGCACTCCTGACACTTTAAATATCCTCCTCCATTTTGTCAAAGTTGAACAATATAACTTTATTTTAGCAGAATTTTAGTACATTGTTGTTAGATTCCCTATTGCAGGGAGGCTTGTTATTAAGTATTATGAGTTTATTTATTGTTTTGGTAAGATAATTAAGTCAGCATTAACTCTGTGGTCCACTCAAAGGAAGCCTGTATGCTTGATGACAGTGATTAACCCTCATTAATTATCTCCCCCACATTGTTTTGATGAATGATGTGTTCGCCCGAGCCTGACTTTGTTTTGATAACTTGAGCCATGTAAGTGCCTGAGCTGAGGGCACTGTCTCAAGGTGATAGCACAGAGAGCAAGGCATGTTCAGCTTTGTACTGATGTCTGCCAGACAGAACGTGCAGCCAGATGACATCACTGCATCACCGCGCCAGGGCATAGTGGTTGCAATAGGCTGCCGTCTGTTGTTGCGGGGAGGGCTTCACCATTTGCTTATGGATTTTTCCCCTCCTTACTCCCTCCTCGGTGTATACATCACTAATTCCATGAGAGATCTTGAGCTTGGCTTCCACAGCGTTCACCAAAGACAGCACTGTCTGATCAATCATTGCCTGCCGTAATGTAGGTGTGCATGGTTTAGGGTTGTTCTAGCCTGCGTGCAGTTGTGAGTTTTCATTGAGTTTGATGCTGTGCATGTGTCTCACTGCGGTTTATAGGCTTTACCAAGTATCTACTTTCAAATGCCTACCCAGATGGCTCATATTGACAACAGTGGCTAAGGAAATCCTAGATGTACAATAGTGTACAACACAAATTGAGCTGGCTGTATAGGAAAACTGCATTGGTGTGGAACTGCTGACTTCTCTAGCTCTGCACTCTGTCCAATCCTCACCTCACACATACAATGCATGTATCAGTCCTGCCATAAATCAGCAGCCATTTGGCTCAGTACACATACTGCCATGAGCCTGAAGATCCATACCTGCCCAGCGATGTCTCCCTTTCAAGAACTCAGTCCCCAGGTACACATTTTAAGAGCTTGGTACAGGAAAGAAGCTCCCACTTGAGGGGATAAAAAGACAAAAGTTCACAAGGTCAGGGAATATATATTGTTTTTTCCACTAGAGCTGCACATAAAAGTGTCAAAACACTGTCTCTACATGACAAGAAGTGAGCACTTCAACTGGTAGTACTCTGAGACAAAGGTCTGACCTCAAGGTACCATCTCCAGATCAATGTATAGACCAATTGTGCACAGTCTCTGAATAGAAAGGAACATCAAGATAAAAGAAACATGGTGAGACTACAGTGTATGCTCTGTAATGTTAGCTGAACCAATGGGATAACAACTCTAACAGCACAAACACCAAATGTCTAACCCTTGGATGATGCATGTAGCTTGACAACCCTAGTGAATTTCTGGTTGTGAATCCACAGGAATAGCTGTCAGTTATGATGTAATTCCATCTGGGGACATGTACACTCAGGACAAACTATTCACTCTACACTCAGGAAACTATTCAAACTGGCTACAGACTAGTTATGTCTCATATAATATGAATACAAATACCTTTACTGTCAAGTACAACATGACACATCGTGAAGTTTTCTTTCACAAACAGTTCTTTGAGCAAAATCACCAGTTAAATGGTCCCTTTTCAACTTGAGTAATGCCAACTTGAGTAATGTATTCAGATTCCACTGAATCCGCATCCTTATTCATCAATTTGATCATTCACATATGTGTACAATCAAAATTGTACTGGTCAGAAAGCATATACTGTAACGTTGAGCATAATATTTTAACAATGCAAAAATGCCTTTTCACAATGCTTAAAAAATTACGTTAAATAACCACAACCAATACCAATATTGTAATATTGTACTTACATAGTAAGTAGAGCAGAATAAGGTTATTAAGGTTATTAGTCACAATTGCACATATGGGAACCTCATACTTCAATATTGCTAATGTGAATCAGCATGCTCTGATATGAGCTAGTGCTATGTACATGAGGCACCAGACTCTTGGTAATATTTTATATCATTATGCATATTTTGAGCTCACTGTGGAATTTTGTATCAACTTTTTTCATTTTGTCTGCTTGTCCATGTTTTAATATTAATTGGCCACTTTGTCATTTGCCAAATCCCACCGATTAGCTAGTGCTCTCCTTATCACACAACAGCTACCAACCAGAGCCACTGCATTTCTTTGAATGCTGTATCACAGGACAGCATAAAATACATGCAGGACAGCACTAATTGCCCTTTTCCACATCTGTGAATTCACAAACAAATGTGATTGGCTAGTGTCGCTATGATTCATATAATGATTAATTTAAATAACGCCAGCCCAACTCTGAAGCATGGGGGTGGCAGTGTCATATTTTATGGGAGTTTTTCTGCAAAAGAAGGAGAATTATCTGAATACTGAAATACTGAAGCAACACCTTAAGACATCTGCTAAAAGGAGTTCCAGTTGTTAGAGCTTTGTGCCTTTCCCTGCCATTCACCTCATCTATGCCAGTGAACTCCAGCCCCCAGAATCCACGGCAGGCAGCCAAGATGGCCACACCCAGTTCCCCCACTTCAATTTCCACTGCAGAATACAGTTTCCACAGCTTTCTCAGTCCCCCAAGTTCTAGTGTGCTTTAATGAAGTAGTTTCACATGTCCCGTATTTCTAGTTCCATATTTAAGCCCCATTGTTTCTTAGCCCTGGCACAAAGTATCATGCCAACCTAGTTTGTACCAAGCCTCCTAATATTTGCCCTTGACCTTTGCTATTTTGACCTCTGCCTGTTTTTTTGTCTTTCTCTGTTGCCTAGCCCCTTTGAACCAGGTCTGTCCATCGCCTGACCTTTGCCTGTTACCGACTTTGCCCTTTGGACCATGTTAATGTTTCAGCTGCTTGCCTTAAAACCCTTGATCTAAATAAACCTGCACTTGCAGGGAAATGGCCATCCTGTAGCCATTTTGGCCCATCCTATGCTCTGTTAATATTGTGTTAACAATAATTTTAACAATATTTTTTTCAAATGTAAATTTTTCTGCTCTACTTTTAAACTATGTTGAGGAAAAGAACAGCTTAATTTTCAGGAAACTTTCAGGAGACACAAACATCACTAACTCAAACGTCTTTCCTGTTGCAGGCTGAACACTTTCCTTTTATCAGTTCAATATCACAACAGCTGCATTCATCAATTGCGCTCAGATCACTACTCATTTTGATGTCATATGACAGTTTCATAAATCAGAGACAAATCCATTCATACATCAACGTGTACACAAATCTGTGCTTCTGTTTATGCAACTTTGATGAATAAGGGCCATTATGTTTGAATAATCCTAGGCATGCTCTGATCCAGTAAGTGATTGTTGTATAAGAAATATATGAGAATAAATAAAAGTGGAAAAGGAAACCATGAGGATAATGCAAGAGTGGCTACTAAATAACAATTATAGCTTCAAAGACAGCTTCCCTGTGGCCTGTTCATGCTCTACAAAACAGACAATCTTTGCAGCTAATGTGCCTTCAGTCATTTTCTCCCCCATAATTTGTGATTCATTCCCCTTTTCCATTTTCATGCACAAACAAGAGCATAATAAACTTGTCAAGTAGATTCACTTTAAAAAGAGAGGTACTCATTGAGCTTGTTTTCATGAAATAAAGTTTCAGGATCAAACCCTGGTGTGGCTGGTGGTGCCATTAGGTGACAGATCTTGTAATGTTTGTTCCTTCTGTTAAGACAAAGTACAGTTGATGACAAAAGTTTGCATACACCTAAACTAAAAATATGATATTTTTCCCATTTCATGTTACATTTGTTCACACTATAGGTCATTTATTTCAAATTTGTTTCAGCTTTATTTCACTATAACAGAATCAAGTGGGGGTGACACGGTGGCTTGGTGGGTAGCACCGTCTCCTCATGCCTTCGATCCCCGGGTGGGACGGTCTGGGTCTTTTCTGTGTGGAGTCTGCATGCCCTCCTCGTGTTCGCGTGGGTTTACTCCGGGTTCTTCTTTTTCCTCCCACAGTCCAAAGACATGCACGTTAGGTTGATTGGCGTCTCTAAAGTTGCCCTAGTGTGTTAGTGCATGCGTGAGTGTGTGTGTGTGCCCTACGATGGATTGGCGCCCTGTCTAGGGTTGTTCCTGCCTTGCGCCCTATGCTGCCGGCTAGGCACCGGCTCTCCCGTGACCCTGTAATAAGCGGTCAAGAAAATGAATGAATGAATGAATCAACTGGGTAAACCGTTCACATACACTAAGTCTCTGAAGCAATCTGGAAGATTTCAGAAATAGGTTTAATGGCATGTAGAAGATCCTGATCAGCCAGTTTCCATTACCTGACATGCCGTTGGAGGGAAGGAAGAAGCCCAAATTCAAAGACCGGCATTAAAAAGCCAGATTGAAAAAAGGTGCTGTGTGTACAGATTTTAATTTTTTAAATATTTGTATATCACCATCCCAATTCTGAAGCACATATCTGGGAATTTGTATAGTGTCTACCATCACTAACTCTATTAGCAATGGTGATGTGACTCTTCAGACACTTCTACTCACATGCAATACATCAAGCAGACACACCATGCCTTGCGTGACTGCACTTCAGACCACTGCAATATGATTCAGTATAATTAATTAGTGAATATTTTTTACATGAGCTGTAATTTATCACATTTGCATTATTCTTGTCATCAAAATGTAGCCCAACGTAGTATTTTGCAAGAAGCTGCTTTGTCAGCATCTTTCTTTTTGCACAACCTCTCTCACATCTCAGACACTACAAGGCGATTCATTTTTAAGAGAAGTTTAATTCCAGTGTTAAAGTCCCATGGCAGGGTTTAAAATCACATTCAAATTATAATGAACAGAATTAATGGATAGTTAAATCATTCAGTTCCATCTAATAGGAGTCACTGACTAACTTTGCTCACCAGCTTTTTGTAAGCGCCAATTTGAAACAGCTGATAGTTTTTAACAGTTGAGAGTAAAGCCATTAATATAATTTAAGCTATCACTATAAAATCCACAGAACATTACTAGAGTGAATAGTGGATTTGTTTTTCTCAGAGATACAGATAAAATGACTATTCCTCAATGTTGATGCTGAGAAAGTACATACTATATTTACTCGTAGGTTTTCAAACTCGTCCACACAAAAACTGAAGGGATTCCTGCATATAACCGATGTCTAAAGTAATGCATGAATACAAAATTAAACATGTAGGCACCTCATATGTAGGTGCAATGACATGACCCCACATGTTTTTTTTTCTAGATGGTCCACCATTGGTTAATCATAATTTCATACAAAAATCTGCTGTTTCATTTTTCACAGAGGATGTGATTATGTTATTTTATTTCCCTTTAGAGATGGATCTAGGATCAGACCTTTTGGAGAGCAAAGTCCCTGATAAGTGTAATATGCAAACCTGTAAAACACTTGCTGGTTTTCATTATGGTACTTGCTTACTGTTACTTTCCTCAAAACACCATAGAAGTGATCTCTAAAACTCAAACAACTCAACAATGGAAGAAAAACTGGGTTAAAAAATTTACCAAGCACCTACCAAAGGCTGTGAAAAAGTCTTTCTGAATCATCATATTGTACTATAATTTGGGTTTCAAATCATGGCCAAATTGACTGATAAATGTTAATGTGCATTATACCACAGTTAATCTGTTGTATAAATAATAAATAAATAAATCACAATCTGTTTTTGCTTATTACTGTATAACACTCCTTGGCCTTGGCAGACCTTTGCTTTGTCTGCAGCCTCGTTCATATGTCTGAATCATGCTTTTGCTGATATTTAGCGATAACAACACAAAAGGGAAAAACTAACTTCAAACCATAAATTACCATTCTACCTTGCTGGATGCCCTGCCACATGCCATGTATCACCGCTGCTCTTGAAGTGGCTATGAATGATCTGGCTGTGTGTAAGCTTTACCCTTCCAGACCCTGGTGGGTCTCATCAGTGCAGTGGCTAACGGACTGGTGTAGAGTCTCTGGACGGCGACAAAAATAAAGAGATGGTTGTTGACTTCAGAATAACACACAGGGACTATTCACTCTCTGCTGAACATCAATGGCTCTTCGGTGGAGATTGTCAAGAGCACTATGTGCTTGGTGTTCACCTAACAGAGAACCTCTCCTTGTCCCTCAACACCAGCTCCACAACCAGGAAAGCCTCTACTTTCTGTGAAGGCTGAAGAAAGCACATCTCCCATCTCCCAACTCCCATCCTAGGGACTGCACTTTCTCAGACCACAAGAACTTGCAGAGGATAGTGAGGACACCTGAGAAGATCACCAATGTCCCTCCCCTTCATCACAGGCATTTACACCATATGTTGCATCCACAAACCCACCAACATTGTGGCTGACACCACACACCCCTCACACACACTCTTCACCTTCCTGCTGTCTGGGAAAAAGTCTTGAAGCATTCAGGCCATTACAACCAGACTGTGTAACAGCTTCTTTCCACAAGCCATCAGACTCTTCAATAATCAGTGAGGGGAATAAACACTACACACACACACCTCAGATAAGCTGAACTGGACCAAACACTACACTACACATGCACATGCACATACCATTCCTCTGCAACTTTGCAGAACATTCCCAACTTGAAAAATATTTACTGCTGCTATTAGTTTTATGTTTACATTTTTCACTACTGATCTGCACTTTATTCTCCATGCTGAACTGTGTACTAATCAGCACCACTTCTGCACTGTTTGTGTTATTTTGCACTGTCCTGTACTGTCTGCACTGTTTGCATTTGCCCTGCACTGTCTTGCACTCGCTTTCACATACACTTTATGTCATACTTTAGCTAGTTACATGCTGTTTATCGTAGCCCTGTGTTGTTTTATGTAACACCTGTAGGTCCTGGGGGAATATTGCTTCATTCCACTGTGTACTGTACACACTATGTGGTTGAAATGACAAAAAACCTACTTGACTTGGTAACAATTTTGCCTTTCAGTCTACAGACTGTCACACTTCTACAGCTCTAATTTGAATGTTTTTGTTCAACCTCCTCCCATATCTCTGGAACAGCACTGGCCTCATAAAGCCTCAGTGTACTTCAAGTAGAGATGACGCTTATGTGGCTTCCACAAACATAGCTGTGGAGCAAATGGATGCCATGTGAAGACTACACTCTTAGTGTTGTTAGTTCCCACTGAGGATTTGATTGGACCGGAGGCATTCCATGAGTGCTGATATTAGAGTCGAACAACACCGGAACTTTTAACTCTACACAGAACACTCCGCTTTACAGGTGTCTAGTAAACAATAATTAGGCTACATTAATGATTGTTATCTATCTTAGATTGTAAGAAACTTTGTACTGCAAAGATATTTCCACAAAAAACACTGGAGTTAAATGTACGCAATTTCATTTATTAAAGCCATTAGTAATTTATTTCTGCTATAATGTGAGTGATACACAAACCCTAGTAAGCTAGTGTCACTTATTAGTGTTATCTAATAAATGGTGCTTGCAGAACTATTGCATAAAAGCAACATCACTAATATGATTAATATAAGCAATATGATATTCTGAGTAATATGGCTAATATGATTAATGTGATTATCTTTGGCATTCAACCTGTGGCATTGTGCCTCACACCGAGTCACAGCTGTGCTGATATTCAGTTTAACAGCCCTCCCTTTCATGTTATATTGCTTACATTTTCTGAATTAATATTATAGGGCAGAAGCTGAAAGAAACACTAAAAAAAGGAGTTCTTCACTCAATCCAAACTTTTTACCAACAATGGCATGTGCTTCAGCTGTGAAAGTGGTCCTTTTTGACCAACAACATGAAGTTAAAGAAGAGATATTCTATTGTTGAGCAATTAGTTTTAGTTCTCTTCACAGTAGTTATGAATATTGTAAATGGAAGCTATTGTATGATGGGAAAAAAACAGACATTCTTTCTGAATTATATTTTAGTATTATTAAACCAGGAAAGAGCATGCAGAAATCCACCCTGATGTTTCACTTTTGATTGCCATTCACACGTAGCTCAGGTTTAACCCTTTTCAGAACAGCAGTGCCATGTGTGTATGTCAGAGGAGAAGGAAAAGTAACGTGTTTGTCTACCCAAAATCAGGTCTCTTAATAGGACTTATAGAGTTTAAATTTAAAGAACTGTCAGAATGTCCCTGTATTGTCCAAAAGTAATAATCAGACCAGTGGAATATCCTAAAAATAGTGGGAAAAGAAACTGAATATGTTTGCACAGGACCTTGGATAAAATGCCACCCCATTTACCTGGCTTTAACAGTGATCAGTAATTTCAAGAGTAACAAGATTACTCTGATTTCATTAAAAAGTCATTTTGCACCTGGAGGCCTCCAGCTCTACCAAAGGATCAATGATCTAATCATGCAAGCGGTGGGTTTATTGGCTAGAAAGTCTAAATCTGTGCAATATCCTTTTGCTATTTTAACAACCTTTGGTCAGATTAAAGTCCTTGGAGGAAAAGGGATTATAAATTCTACAGAATGGAATGGTGATGGATAGATTTTAATTTACATAGCAGGATATTTGTTTGTTTTGGGGAAACAAAATAGACCTGTAAAATTCATTTAGACAAAGGCCATCCTGCAGTGATACCTCCTTGCTCAAAGTTCAAATTTCTGCATCTGTCATGGCAAACAGCTCTACCTTGGGCACTGCTTGAAAACACTTTAAACCAGATCAGGAATCATGAACCTGGTAATGAGAGCATGTGTTTACTTGTAGTGAGAGGCGCGGTAAACATTCCTCGTAAATCAGGCTAATTACAACCCTGCTGATTACATGACTAATTTAGAAGGTGTTGTACTGTTTAATTTGTGTGCTTGTTAGTCTGATTATTCATTAACTTCTTTACCTTTTCAGTGTATCCTGTGGTGCCAGAATGAACACTGTTTGACTAAACTGAACCTGTCTAATTGAAATTGAATAAAACTGCTGCATCTTCAAAGGTCTACAAAGTTCTTTCTCAAAAGAACTTTGTATGCCCAACTACTATGTCTCACCTATCAAACCATAATGACCACAGTGTTGTCCCATCTTTTGACCTGTACAGAGCGATGCACCTGCACAGCCAAAAACAACATAGTTGTCCTTGGAGATTCACAAAGAGGTCACACATAGTAGATCAGCTATCCATCCTTCTGAATGCGCCTGCTCCGAAACCCACTTCCATTTTTCTTCATAACAAGGCCTCAGTTGGCCAAGAGGCAGCTGGAAGCCCATGGCAGCAGCTCACTCGCTCATGTCTCCGTCACCTTGAGCCAAGCGCCTGAGGAACCAGTAAACAAACACATTAAATTGCAGTGGCGACCCATCTCTAGCCATAAAGGGAAGTCCTTCCCCTCTCGTGAACCCTTACAATCACAGCCTTGTGAAGGACCTGGGAGGTTAATTATGGATTTGAGACATAGGTCTGAACGCTTTGGCAGCGGTCCGAGTCTGTCTCTGTCTTTTGACTCCCCCACATCCTTTCTACTGCTGTAATCTCATAGCTGCCACAATTATGTGCCCATGGATGAGAAGATCCATTTACTTGCCATGAATTCTATGAATACCAATGGCTATGTTTCAGAAAACACATTACCAAACACAATTAGAGCAGACAATGCCTCTCTAATCTGCACGGAAGCTAACGTGCATCACTGTAAACACACATTTACTTTTAAATTAAGCTGATGTTGTCTCATCAGTTTGGGGCAGGGGATCTGGCTTGCTGTCATATAATACAAGTGTATTCTTCTGAAGAGCAATTTCCAATTTGCGTAATTGTTTGGCTGCGGCGGTAAAGATAGAAGATGGGTATATTCATGTGAAGACAGAAGCTCCCTCTGGTCCTTTTTTTCTGTATAACTGCTCATCAGTTCTTCTCTGCTACACACAAATCCTCTCTGCTGACAGATTCTACGTCATGGCTACCAGCTGACACAGTATAAATAATTGCCCAATTCTTACTCATTCTTTAGATAACCCTGCTCCTGAGGTACTCTGACACACTGGTCTAGGATGATACAGGAAATGTTGAATGGCTTTGTGGGTACCAATGGACGTGATTTCAATATAAAAACAGCTGTACTAACTTGAATTTTTTTCTAGATAATGAAGGAGTCAAACAGGTATCTGAATATTTTATTTACAGTACTTATAGTATGGTATTTTTTACTGAACACTGGCAAATTTCTTTTTCTTTATAGCATTACAAATTGTATTCAATGTGGCATATCCTGTTTATTTTAAGTGTTGTTTTTGTGTCAGGATAATACAATGAAATACATTATGGTGAAGGTTAAGATCTGGATCCAATCATTCAAAAATGGTCATAGAGTGTAACAATGATGATATGTTTCTTAAATAATGGTTGTGTATAGTAATGACCATAATGCTATAGTACTATTTACTGATAACAATGTTGAGCATCTTTCAGGATGTTAAGGTAAGAGATCAAGGTGGAGTGCTGGAGTTGCTTCCTCAGCTGAATTTTACAGAGTAATATGTTAGTTCATGATAATCATGACTCAAATATTATCTTTAAATACTTTTGAGGTAGTTGGATGGGCAGTCTTACTTACCAGACACACAGTTTCAATATGCAAATTTACAGAAATACAAATTACAACTCATTTGCACAAGCTCATTTGATTGACACTTTTATCCAAAGCAACCTATAACAGAGACAAGATACAGCTATGAGATAACCTTATTAGCTTGGCTGGGATTTGAACTCATAACCCTCCGATCAGCAGTCTGAAGTTTCAGCCACTGAGCCTCCACTATTTTATACTTTTCATTAGTTTTAATCTCTAGCAACAGTTTTACAACAGTGTGTGTGGTTTCAAAATATGAAGTGGTTACAGACAGAACTGGTTCTAGGTTCTAGAACTGAGAAATATTTAATAATATTATGCCTGATCAGTGTATATTCTGCAAGTCCAAAGCTTGTAATGACTATCACCACAGACCTTAATAACCTCTTACAGTTTATGCTTAAAATATACCTTGGTCAGGTCTTGGTCAGGATCATGGTGAACCCAGAGCCTATAACAAAAACACTGGGTGTGAATACAGTCCACTGCAGGCCAATATGCACACACATTCACACCAGGGGATAATGTGTAATTCTGTAATTGTCATCTACTGGAATGTACACTATGTGGCACATAACCATCACACCCATATGTGCTTTGTGAACATCCCATTCCAGTTCAAATCCCCTCTTTGCTATTATACTAATATCCACTCTTCTTTGAAGGCTTTCCACTAGATGAAGCATGGCTTTAGCGACTTGTCCAGTCATCTACAAGAGCATTAGTGAGGATGGACATTGATGTCAGGTGAGTCCCTGTGGTGTAGTCTGCATTCCAGTTCATTCTAAAGGTGTTCAGTGGGATTGAGGTCAAGGCTCTGTGCAGGTCACATGGAGCATTCATAACATGTGGCTAAGCTTAATTTTATTTCAAAGTCCAAGTCAGCTGACAGAATTGTTGTCTATAAAAAGGATACTGGTCAAATGATCAGGCGAACAGAGTCATATAGGCCAATACAATGGAGAAAGGAAACATTCTAGGAGAAGCAAATAGGAAATCATGAAAGATTGCAAAACCTTAGGGCACCCGAGTGGTGCAACGACAATGCGTTCGCCTTATCATCTGGAGATCGGATCGGTGATGCTATAGCTGACCGTAGCCGGGAGCTCAGAGAGCATGATTGGCCTTGCTCTCAGGGTGGGAGGGGCAGCAGACGTTCTCCCCCATGTCAATCAGAGCGACACTGTCCAATCATGGGCGTCTGTGAGCTCATGCATACAAGAGGTGGGCGGGAGCGCTTTCCTCCAAGTACGTTACACCACTCCCGAAAGTTGCATGAGCAGCAGTTCAAAAAAGAAGCGGCGGCTTGTGTCATGTGTTTCGGAGGAAGCACGTGATGGCTTTGCCTTCCCTGACTGCCAGTTCGTCGTGTGACATGGGGGGAAGCACTAATGGGTGGGAATTGGAGATGACTAAATTAGGGAGAAAAATTGGGGAAAAAAAAAAGACCTCTCAAAGAACAGATATGATTGAGCTGTTCAAGTAGAATAATGCTGTTTCTCAATTGAAAGGATGCTTCCTTATAAAGTTGGGTATAATAGAACAGTCTAGTGAGTGTGCAGGTGTGCACATTCAATTTCATGCTACAGTATGAGCGCATGTGATTGGGGGTGATGTGTGCTGGATTGTGAGTGCTTTAAGAAGGCAAAGGAAACACTTATGGCATACTTGAAAATTCTCTGAATGAAGGATCCTTGAGATTGGAACAATCTTTCAGTGGGATTCATTAACGATTAGATGATCTGGTATCCTAGACATGCAGCTTTTAAGGATCCTTACTTGACAATGAGGAACAGCAAGACTAGGACAAGAGTGAAAAACAGGAAGCAGATGTGTTAGGAATCAGGTGAGAGTGAGTGTTACGTCTGAGAAAGATGCGGTTCGGGATGAGGAACAGTGGCAGCTGGATTGGAAGTGGCTCCACAATATAACTTTTCCTGGGATTGCATCATTTTGTTCTGCTTTTGTGAAGTGACAAAATGATGTAGCATGAGTAAACGCTAAACCAGGTCTTTAAAGAATGAATTAGCTGTGTTGATTCCATGAGACAAATATGTGTTTAGCAATATAAAATTTACTTCAACCTGGTGGTTATCACTGACTCTTGTTTGTTGTAATAATGAAACATATTGTTAAATGTGATTGAATAAAAACATGAAGAACCCATGCTGTGCCAATCTAATTAGATTTTTCTCACCATTTGTTCCAAAATAAACAATCGGTATACATTATTAGATTAAGCGAACTGCTTGATAAAAAATCACAGCTGTAGGCAGTGTTTGTCTGAATATCTTATTGATTTGATTTAATTTAAGCAAACTTTCTAGCACATTGGCAGAATGTGCTTGAAATATTTAATAATGACACTGCCTTGCACACAAGACAAGAATAATCCATTTTGGCTCTGCTCCACTTGAAAATTAAATTATTCTAGTTCTTTTAGCTATCAGGCCATAGAAACAAAATGTGAAAATATCTTTAGGAGAGATTTTGTTCGTTTCACAATCACACTATGATTACCACAGAAATACAGCAATGAGCACATGTAGTAGTTCAGATATCTTGCACTATCATTACTGGGAAATGGATTTGTCAGAATATATGGATGAGCAATGTATGTGTTGTTGGATTGCCACGGTTACTCATACACACGTTCACTGACAGTTTTGTCTAAGAGACCCTAGGGGAGAGATATGTCTGAACTTGTCCTCCACTGGGGAGCAAATCAAACGCTGGTGCATTTTTATTAACTGCCATCGTCAGACAGATATTTCTGCTGGGCCAGGCAGGAAATTAGGCTATTAAATTACAGCTTCTGTCAGGTTCTGAGTCGTTTTCTCTGCTCTACTTCAGCTTCTCCCTTAAATGACTCACTGAAACCATTTACCTCTTTCTAACTTAAACACATACTCAACCAAGCTGTGAGTGCTGTGTAGCTGCTGAGAGCAGACTTTTCTCCCCATTTTTAACTCCTTGAGTATTTCTCTCTAATTCTTTCTCGCATTTACTTTTGAAACTTCTGCTGATCTTAGCTCTGTGTGGGCTTGCTTCAGGTTTGGAAGCAAAATCAATTTCACCTGGGTCAGTCAAGGTCATGGTCTCCATGCCAGCGCATCCAGTGAATTAATAATTATCATACTGCATGTATGACAGCCAGCACAGCATTGCCCATCATCGACCCACTTACTAGACTTCTACCTTGGCTCTTATTTTCAAATCAAAGTCTGGAAACGTGAACACTATTGGGTAAAGGTTTTTTTTTTTTTTTTTACAGATATTGCCTGACATACAGTTTGGGTTGTATATACCTTTAATTGGTATTAGATATGACATTTTCTCATGTCTTTTGGCCAAGTCCAACAGAAATAATCTAGCCTTTTCCCTGACATACTATATATCCTAGAGCAAAGGCTTATTTATAGTTGATTATGTGAGTGGTTGATGTGTTTTTATCTTCCAACATGATAGGTTGACCTCAGGAGGAAAGGTGATCCTGAAAACCTCTGGCTGATTGAGTTAAACCCACTGCACAATGGAAACGGATGGTGATGTCAAGTGCCTGTATAAATATACCTACATATATACTATCTATTATATTAACTATCTGTTCTATATGGACAAAAGTAAACAGACACATCACCATCATATCCATACATGCCCATTTCCAAACATGAGCATTAACATGGAGTTAGTCCACTATTTTGCTCATATAACAGCCTCCACTCTTTTGGGAAGTTCACTTTTTAGTGAAGTCAGGCACTGATATAAGCCAAGTAGGCCTATTGACATTCCAGTTCATTCAAAAGGTGTTCAGTAGGGTTGATATCAGTCACAAGTTCTGTGCAGGCCACTCATGTCCTTCCACACCAAACATGCACAAGGACATTGTCATGCTAGAACAGGTTTGGGCCCTTTATTTCCAAAAAAGGGAAATCTTAATTTTATAGCATCTAAATATATCCTATACAATTGTGTGCTTCTAACTGTTTGGGGAAGACTCACATATAGGTGCAATGTTCCACATACTTTTGGTCGTATACTGTATATCTATTAGGCGGCACGGTGGCGCAGTGGATAGCGCTGTCGCCTCACAGCAAGAAGGACCCGGGTTCGATCCCCGGGTGGGGTG
>JAOVYV010000002.1:9741295-9758762 GCA_025674545.1 Hassar affinis | reverse complement strand
CAGAAGTCAGGTTACTACACAGCCGACAGCCCTATTGGACAACTGTTAAAATTCATATTATGATTATTTTATAATATATATAGAAATTTTCTTTATTTTATAATAAATAAAGAAAATGCATTGAATGAGAAGGTGTGTCCAAACTTTTGGCCTGTACTGTGAAAAAAAAAGAGTGGTTATATCAGTAACATGTTAAAATAACTCAATGATGCACTTTGCAGGAATAAAGCAGGAACAAATAAGCAGTACTATATTAACACTTATGAAGACACTCCTATTAACTGCTAATGAATGCTGAGTAACTGCACTAATATCAAAGCAATGGTTTAGTAGTTCATTGTGAACTATTGTTTTTCGTTACAATGTTTTTAGCACAAAAAGATTTTATATTTCCAAATGTTACTTTTCCAAAAGAAAATTAAATCTTACACAAAAATGTTTATACAGTATGTCAGTAATGAAAGCAACACATCACATGCTGCTTTTCAGATAAATAACATAATGAAGGCTGCAGGGTTTTGAATGCAAAAAAAACAAGTAAGTGTGACAGTTAAAGTCTCCAGAAGAGTTGTGGCAGATTCTCCGAGATGCTCAGTAAAACTTATCATCTAATTACTGTACAGTACGATGCAGAGGTCTCAGGCACATGTACAAACTTTCTGTGAAGCAAAGATGCCTTAGAAAATAATGAAGATGTTTCTACCTACATTAAAACACTATGAAGTTCAGTAAACAGTAATAAACTAAAGGAAGTCAATATCTGGCATTTTGCCATTTTCTTAAACAGTGTTCCCACAATGTGTCCAGTTTTATAAGGAAATTAGCTTTTAAGTTTTACTGAGTGTCTAAGAGAATCTGCCACAGCTCTTCTAGAGACATTGACAGTTTTTTTGCATGCAAAATCCAGCAGCCTTCATTACTTTTTGTCCTGAAATTGGTCTGTTATGTAATGTGTTGCTTTTGTTACTGACATACAAACATTTGTCTGTAAGATTTTTTTTTTTTTTTTTGGAAAAGTAACATGGAAATATAAAATATTTTTGTACTGACTCAATAATGCAGAACTAAAAAAAAACATCAATAACAAAAGTTGTACCTAAAAACAATAGGATGTCTAAGACTTTTGCATATGGATCACTATTGATAAGGGCGACTGCCAAATGCCGTAAATGTAAATGCTTATCTTTACTTGGCGATAAACATGCTGTATCTTACTACTGGTAAAATTACACTATTCTGAAAATAGTTCAGCTACTGCCATGCTATTAAAAATATGAATATGGCCAAAAGTAAGTGGATATCTGACCATCACAACCAGGTTGTTGTTGAACATCCATTTTCAAAACCATGGACATTAATATGGAGTTGGTGCCCCCTTTGCTGCTCTAACTTTTTTTTATTTTAGAATATGGCTGTGGGAATTTGGCATTCCAATGTGTCCCAAAGATGTACAGTGGGGTTGGGGTCAGAATTCTGCCCAAGTCACTCAATTCCTTCCACACCAGCATTGGCAAACTATGTTTTTATGGCCCTTGCTTTGTGCATAAATGCACTGTCATGTTTCCAATCATGGGAAACCATAATGCTAAGTATCCAAAGACATTCTATAAAACTGTGTGCCTCCAACTTTTGTGCAAAAGTTTGAGTAAGGCCTATAAAAAGGAGTGTGATGGTCAGGTATCCATATATCTATGGCCATAGTCTATGCAGTTAAACTAGTAGTGTTGTTGCTTGCAGCAAGTGACTCCCAATCACTGCTCAGATAAGGCAGAGGTCAAGACACCCTGTATTTACCACTGTCCTTTCTGAGACCAGCTTCTCTCTGAAACTTTATGTGTGGCCATATGAGTCAATTTGCTCACTGGCATACAAATGAGGTTCTAGCTAAAAATAAAAGCATTACATTGGATTATCTTTTTTTTTTTACCTCCCACTGGTCTTTTTTTAGGTCCTTTTCTGAATAATCAGCCTTCACAAAGAGATAGCTCAAATAAATACATCACCCTGTGCATAAGTCTTCTACAATCTTACTTCTACAATCTTTGAGACATTGTTTCCAAAACTTGCTGAATGACTAAGTCATTTGTATATGTTAGAGAATGATGAAAGTGTTACTGTGTCTTGGAAGATGGTAATGTTACTGCATCCTATGCTATGAGTTAATGATGATTTGGACAGTAATGTAATGTGAAACACATGGT
The DNA here is from genome assembly GCA_025674545.1 of Hassar affinis. Lineage (NCBI taxonomy): Eukaryota > Metazoa > Chordata > Actinopteri > Siluriformes > Doradidae > Hassar > Hassar affinis. The sequence continues at coordinate 9,756,561 of JAOVYV010000002.1, read as the reverse complement.
AATTCATTACTGATGACTAGTTAGCTAGCAGGAGAAATCTTCAGGAGAAATGCAAGACTCTGTATTCATTGTTAGTTTGTAATGAACTACTATATAATGTGTAATAACCCTGTATTCATTACTAGGTAATGGTAACTTGGGGATTATTATAGTACAGTTCATTACTCTAATACCAGGAATGTTTTTGAATGATGCCATTGCATGTCAAAGCCTGCCAACCAGTTCTGTGTTTTGCCTGTATGGTTACATGATTCATAATAAAGAAATAGCAGCCAAAAATTGAATGCTGGTGTGATTTTAGAGTAAGACTTAAATCAAAGTTGAAGCACTTACAGTTCTCCCAAGAACTCACAAAAACCGTGACACAATGTGTTCACACCGATGTAGCCACCTAATTGTGCGGTCAGTGCATGCTCGAGGCTTACTAATGCTGAACATCAGTCTCATTATTCCCATTTGCCCGAAGTGCCTATTTTCTCCCACATTTAAATTGGAATTAATGAAATAATAAAATGCCATTTGAATAGTCTGACCACTCAGACAGCTCTCTGGCTTCCATGTACAATTACACATTAAGCGTGATGCTCTAAGATAGACAAAACAGCAGGAGCTTATGAATATGCATGGAGTGTACCCGAATATAAATTAAAAGGGGTTGGCCTCACTGCTGACCCACTTAGGCTGTCAATTACCATTCAGGCAATATTCTTCTGATAGGACCTCTCCATCACCACTCACTGCTTCTCTAGCTGTACTCAACTCGACTCTACAAGCACTTCAGCATCACACTCCTGACTTTAATTAATGTGTTGCTTGTTTGCAGATGTTGTGATGTGCTTAAAAAAACTTGAATTGAACTGTGAAAAGAAGCAAGTCTATTGTGATAAGAATATTCACCATAAAGATATGAAGATATAAGTTAAACGTTATAGTGATGAGTCTTTAGCTACAACATAAATGTATATTCAGCTGGCATATGGTCACTCTTCAGAGTGATTCAGAAATCAATTCAATATATGACAAATTCTAGGATGACCAGGTCAGCTGTTAAAAAATAATATTCCTGCAATGTTCCAAAAATACTGGCTGTAATAACAGTTTCTCAGAGTGATGTTGTGTTGTTATCCGAGCATCCCCAGTTAAACTAATTAGCACTGATCAAATTGATCATATTAATATTTCTATGCCTAAAAGTGATGCCTCAACATTGTGGCAATTCTTATTAATGTTGCACAAAAATATTCTGCAACACTGACAGAAAAAACGACAGATGTAATGTTCTTCGAATCAGAAGTTACTAGAACAGTGACGTTTTTAAAAATGAAATTGGTAGCTGGGATAATATTAAATAGTTAAAAAATTAATTTGGTATATTCTGTAAAAAAATTCTGCATTTGAAGAGATGTGAAGTTTATCCTTTTTTAAGAAAGCTTTATTTGTTAGATGCACTGAAGACCAGTCTTAGACAAACTGCAACAGATCAGTAAGAAATCAGCGAGAAATCTACGAGGGAGAAGTCAACCTCCATCCGTTCAAAATGACACATTAAACACTCAGCCACTGTCGCTTTCATATGCAAATGACTGGAGTGTTGTGTGCATAATGGAGAACCGACTCCCCTATTCAACTGTCTGCTGCATTATCAGCCCTCTCAGTGGGTATTCGTGTGTGTGTGTGTGTGTGCACCATGTGCAGGAGTGAGAGGGAGTAACACATAGCAAATGTAAGCACGTCTCTGTCTCTATATGTGTCTGCCAATTAACTTGCATGTGTGTGTGTGAGTGTACTCTTTTGTGTTTCCTGCTGTAGGCCTCTAGATTGCAAATTCAAGTATAGGTCATTTGCCCACCTCTAACATGTGACATAACATGATTCCAGCACAATACTTCTTGAGTGCTGTGATTTTCTTTAAATACAAAACACACTGAAGTTTGTGTAACACACAAACTTCACACTGGTGATTCAAGGATAAAATTTAAAATAGCTGTTTTTGCATAATAACTCAAGAATGTGTTTTATTTAAAAATAATGTCTTGGTGTATGTGGATCTGTAATGTACAAACACTATGTGCATGAGGCAAGATTGTTAGCCACCTCTATGGAGGTACTGATTCCAGCCTATCCTAGTCCTAAAGTAAAAGGCCTACAACAGTTTATATATGACTAACCTTCTTTGAGTTGCCACTGATTTGATTAGATTTTTCATAGGTAAATAAAATGTAAACACTCAGAAGCCCCCTTGGATTTCTGCCTACAATGGTATTTTAGACCCAGACCTTCCTGAAGCTCTGTGCATTTGCATAACGTTACCCCACTGGTAGCAAACATCAGCAGAAAAATCAATAACCCTATGAGACTCTTGAGTCCTGACTTAACACCCAGCAACATGGCTGACAGCTGCTGCCTGGGCTCACAAACCTATCAGATTGGTGTAATCTTCGAGTCTGCCCAGTGACAGCCCTCCTTCCCCTTTCCCTATCCTCACACCTCCCAGTTTGTGGCCTTGCTGGAGCTCTGTTGGCATTGTTAATGGCTATTGTTGCTGAATGCAGGGCTCTGCTCTGCCCCGTTCACCCTGGGCCCCTCAGCCCTGCAAATGGATGGACTTCATGGGCCTGACCTCGCTATCAGCTGCTCCCAGACATGAGGACTGAGAGTGGCGGAACAAAGTAGGAGAAATGGCTCCTCAGTGGGAAGAGTGGCCCAGAGACATGCCTTCATAATGAAGGCTGGGCTATTGTGGAGAGGCGTGGAGGGTAGAAGAGAGGTGAGGGGCCTGGGCTGCACTGTTCTGCAAGCCGTGAGAGAAAAGGGGAGGGGAGACACAGCCCCCTCGACACCCCCTGCCCCGTGATGAATGGTAGTCATGGCTAGAAGTGAAGCCCACTGGTGTTGCTTTGGCAGAGGGACAGAGATGAAGGAGTCTGCCTAGAAACTAGGAGCCAAAATCAGCAGAGGGATGTCCTTGACTGGGCCAGACCCTTGGCTACATGGTCTTAGGTACAGAAGAAAAAAATTAAAATATTAGTTTAATCTTGATAACAGCCAAGCAGTACTACTACTCGGCTAAGTAGACACTAGGACAACCTGATCTCCTGAGAGCACATCTGAACAAACTAAGGTGATGTGATTGACTTTCAGTCAATCTTATATTGGAAGTAATGTACAGTATTACAAGTTATAGCCTTAATAGCCCTAACCTTTACCCTGTACATCTTTTCTTGAGATTGCATGATGTCCTGGAAATGGCAAGTTTGAAAAATAGATAATTGTGTAAGTAATTTCTGCTTCAAGTGCAGTGATTGGCTGTGTGTTAGATAGTTCTTTCTTTCTCAGTAATTAGAATGAAGAATTAATCACAATTAGAATTAAGATAACACAAACCGTATATAAACAACAAAACCTACAAGACAATCATGTCTTGTACTTAAATCTGCAACAAAAAAAAATAAAAAAACATTAATTTCTAATCAAGAAGGATGGCTGAACTTGTATGATTAAAATATGATTAATATATCAAGTGTCATTAAAATCTCAGAATATGGCAAATGATACTGCAAAAGCCAATCACTGAGTCAGTTATTCTCTCTTCCTCTCTCTTTTGCTGTCTCTTTTTCTCTCTTTCTCTCCTTATCTATCACTCTCAAACACACACACAAATGCACACAGACACACGCTGGATGAGGGACCAGAGTACCCTGCTTGTAGATGCAGTTAAGTAGTGTGAGAGAGCGTGAGCAGTGCCTGCTGGTCGGCCCCTGTCCTGGTTCCCCAGCCCTGTTGGATCCCCACCATCTGCCCCAGCTGCTGCTTCCCTTTAAGTGCCACTCTGATTGACAATGAACCCAAAGCTCTGTGATAATTGTGGTTGCTTGGTGACTTGGGCAGGTAATGCCTCCCTTTCAGGATTTATCATGCTCCATCTGTTCTTCTTGGTATCTGACTGGAGTTAAATCCCTCCACCCCTCCTTCTCACACCCTACCCCATGTGCTCCTTTTCTCTGGGACGTGGCAGGCCTCCGCTAGTCGACCAAATACTAAGCTTTTGTGAGGAGATGCTTATTAGAAAGCTGCACTGCGACCTCCAGAGACAACAGCCCCGACAGAAAAGGGGACTTCGAAGGCTAGGCTTGTTTGTCCAATCATTAACTAGATATAAAAGACTCCTTGTGGTGGCCACCCTCCTTCCCCAGCCTGGCTGTAGGCTTAGGTCCATAGAAAGTGTTGTATGTCGTGTGTCAAGAACAATTGGAGGGGGAGTTCCCTTCTCTTCATTTTTCCTTCTTTCTCTTTCTGTATTACACAGCACCTAGCTCACATGGGGAGCTTTTCTGAACAGTGGGACACTAGCAGCTGTCACATCACCTGGAGCAGGTGCACTTTCAGTTTTATGCTTATCCGAGACCAGTTGTGAGGCTCCTTTTACAAGTTGATTAGGGATAGGATTTGGCAAGAATAAGCTGCCTCTAAATCAGCTAAAAATGGGAACCAAGCCATCCGAGCAGAGTGGCGATTGCAATGAAGCAGCTGCATCCCACAGATTTTGCTTACAAGAATGTATCAAGCTCTTAAATAAGTCCAAAAAATTTTCTATTTAGTTTAGATAGTCACTTCTTTGCTGTGTTGTAATATGTTTTGGTTGTATCTTACATTTAAGAAACCTTACATTTATCAGAAAGGGGCAGGGGGGACATTAATTATTTCTGATGTTTAAAAATTGATTCATGGTTCCATAAATGTGTCAGTTCTATTTGAACATTTACTTCTGTGCATGGTGCAGTCAAACAGATAATGGAGTAAAGACACTAAATCTAAGAGAAACCTAAAAACAGATGCTCACTTATCCAGGCCTTCTGTGAGATAGCAGACATTGTGGTGGTACTGGATTTTTGCTTCTTTGAAGCTGCAAACGATTTCCAAACAGAAATAGTAGTGCAAACTAATATGCAAACTGTAGAATCCACAGACAGAAGCGTGCCATTGCCATGGTTGTCTCTGCCAAGTCTATTCCTCCTCCAGATTCATGTCAGAATTTGGCAGATAATCACAAAAGATGTCAGTTTTACTTTGCAGAAATAGGGTGATCTTATCCATGTGCTTGCTAATTGTGGGCAGTGTATCTCATCACCATCTGTTCAGAACAGATCTGTTCCATGAAAATGGTCGGAAGAGCTACAAATTTATGTTTATGAGTATATGTGGAGGCACGTACACATATTTTCTACCCTATTTAGTAAATGCTCATTCGTGATAGGAATAATATGCTCAGTGTGTGTGGTATATGATACTTATATAAAAATATGATACTTATATAAAAAATACCTAGAGTAAATTCTAGAATTTCTGACATATTTTCTAAAATTGTATATATAATAAATAGTGCATGGAATGATTGCACTTTTCTTTACTGTACACTTTCAAAGAAAATGACTGGTTTTGAAGAAATCAGTATCCTTTATATTAGAATTTATATTTGGTGAAGCCTCTCCTGTAGAGAATAAATGCAGTCTCATCCTGTAATGATGAACAGGTTAAAAAGAGATATGTATAGGGCTCATATATCATTCATTTATATTGTTAATTTTTGCACATGAAGACATCCTTGTTAATTATTTTTTTCCACACAATTTGTTGCATTTTATGTATTATTGGAATCCTTACATTGCTGAAAGTTCTATTTCTATTTTTATTTCAAGTGTTAACTGTCTAGCAGAGGCTAGACTTTACTAACTACTTACTAGGCTTTGTAAAATAGTTGGTACTTAAGGAAAGTCACAGGTGGAGCCCCTGGACCACTGGATGCCACAAACTATCAAAGCATCCACCACCATGTATTACAGTGGATATCAGGTGCTTTTCATGGAAGCCATTTTTCAGCAAACTTGGCGAAGTCATTCATGGCTAAAATGTTTCATTTAGGTCTCATCTGACACAATACACAATTTGAGTTTTTGAGTATGCTCATGAGTCCCATTTCATTGTCATTTAGTCCAACCTTTTTTTCATTTTAAGAACTGAGAATTATAGGTCAATTACAAATATAAACAGCAGAGGTTATATTTCATACATTATTTCGCAGATCCTAAAGCTTATAATTTACTCTGTATTATATTCTACTAGAATTTGTAGTGAGTCGTAGTTTCTGGAGAGACTCCATCATTGTTTCTGCAGTATTGTACACAGCCGCTAAAGTCATGTACAGTGTGGTCTCTGAGCAGGCCAGCAGGACAGTCCATCATTGTATTAATCAGTCAACCTGTCGAAGGCCTAACCCCAATATGGCCCCACAGGATGGCACTGCTTAGTCTCCAGGAGCTGTCCCCTGGCCCCAGGCTACAGGCGCTTGAGATTACTACCACTGACATCATTTGTATCTGTCAGCCGTTTCGTGTTCTAGGGAGGCATGGGACAGGATTAACCAAGTTACAAGGAAATCTAGTCCACATTTTAGCAGGCTAATGGAAGCTTGGAGCCCAACCCTTCACTGCTGGAGGGAATGTCTGGAGCAGTTGATTTTGGGTAGTGCTGGTGGTAGGGGCATGCCCAAATAATGGTACATGGCGACATGTCAGACATGGATATAAAGGATAGACCGAACCACTTCTGTGCTGGCCATTTTGTAGATTGCAAATAATTATACACTGTATAATACGTGTGTATTATGTATTTAAACAACACACTATACTATATACTTATGTTATGTTTATTAGTAAGGTATTAGGCTGGCACAATCCACCAGAACAGTTTCACTGTGTTTTATTGTAGATTCAAGTCTCTGAAATTGAAGTGGTGTGCTAAACACTGCCCATCCTAAACGATTTTCAAATGGTTGGTGTTTTGATGATTATGGTGGAAAGTGCTGTCTAGCACATGGCTCTGAAATCTCTCATAAGTCTTTACCTGGGTTGAGATCTCATAAGGCCATAGCATATAATTTACATTATTTTTATATTCATCATACTATTCAGTACGCCCTCATTCCCCGTTAACGGTTCCAGAGTCACCCTGGGCATGACCAAGCCAATCAGTATAGAAATGTTTCATTATGGGATAAAAGTGATCAGTCAAGAATGTTGTATTAAGTTGCAGTGACACTTCATGCTAGGGGGACAAGCAGAGGTAAACCATGCCAGCAAATTAAATAAACAACCCCCAAAGCATAGCTCTGCTACTGATTGTTCCTTTAATGTGTCCCCTTTCCTCATATATATGAAAGGTAACTTCAGTGTACACAAGAGCCAAATATGGTTACATACTTAAGTATATTTTTTATCTTGACCCTTTGAAGCAGTGGAAATAATACTGCCCCTTTAGCCAAGGTGCAAAATCTTACCACTGCCACTTACAATCAGCCCAAACGTGCCTCTGTGTTGATCCTGAGGATGAAGAATGATGAAGATCAAATCATGCAATAAATGCCAACCATCCAAGAGAGATTACTGGATTACTTTTAAGACCTTCCTTGGTCTGACACCCAGTTCAGTTAACAGGATGCATCTGTTATGATCTCTGGATAATCTCCACAGTGGGATTTGGTCTTAGGGCTTATGTATGCTACTGCTTTTGTTATCCACTGCCTATCTTGTCATGAAGAAATGGTTTTCTGAGATTAATGATATCTGCTCAAGTGAAATTGGCTGTCCAGAGATCAAATGTCTGTTCTCAGATGTTCAACAGGCCTAGTAAATAAAGCAAGTGACAGCTGCCTATGTTTGAGTGTCAGTTCACTTTCATGTAAAAAAAGCAGTGATGCATTCTAGAAACACTGCCAATGCTGTATTTGATTGTAGGGATATCAGGGTTGCTTTTTTATTTACCTCAATAATGAGAAATAACCTGTGGTAGTTTATGGAAAACAATAATCTGATTTTCTGAGGGGGAAAATGTACACTGATGTACCAGAAAAACTGGCCTATGGCTATGCAAAATACACAGCAATGCAGCATATACACTTCATATGTTACATCCAGCAGTGCATATATAAAGCTTTAGACATCTATGGAATCTTCTAGAGTTGTTTCTGCAGTGAGAATATCAAGCTTTCATGATTTTGAGATTTGCAACAAGGATTAATAGTTGGAGCTCATGAGATGGGTCATAGCTTTTTGGAGGTTGAAGCAAAGTTTGGGTTTTCACATATGAGCATTACAAGAGTGTACTGTGACTACAAGAATTCCGGCAACACATCAGTTTTTTTTAACGTAAAAAGACTCTGGGTGAAAGTGACCAGCGTCGACTGGCAAGAAACGTTTCACACGATAGGCGTGCAACACTGCCTCAAGTAACATCAGAATTCAATGCTGAGGCCTCAACAAACATCAGCGTGAGGACTGTGCAATATTCCCTCCAAGATCCTGTGGGGGACTTACCAAGTATTAGCTGGTATACCAGTTTTTCTGGTACTTCATTGTATATCTTAAGCAATGCATACTAACTTAGTCAGTTTATCTGAATAGTTGCATATTTGCAAAACAATTTGTAAAATGTCCTGCTATGCACACCACTGATCTGATGATTACAGGTAGCAGGTCAATAGAAATTTAAAGAGAATCCATTTATTTATTTTTTTATTTATTTATTTATTTATTTATTTACAGGTTTAACTTCATGCTTTATACAGTGGTTACATTCATGAGAGGAGAGGTTAATGTTTCACTTTTTTCCCCCATCAATAAGGATGAATTTAGTATCTCCAGTTTGCCTGACATACATGTTTTTGGGGAGAAAACTCAGAGCCCCCAGAAAAAAACCCATACAGACACAGGGAGAACATGGAGAAACACCACACAAGAGGACCCAGGGCTCCCTTCAGAGGACTCAAACACAGTATCTTCTTGCTGTGAGGAGGCAGCCCTATCCACTGTGCCACTGTGCCACCCAAGGAATATAGCCAAGAATATAGCCTGATATTATGTATAAAGAGCATTAAGTGGAAGGTGGTGGAATTCAATTCATTCACTTAGCTAACAGGTTTTGCAAATCTAGCCTTGTGTTTGTGAGCTCAAATTACACTATGCACATTATGCTATCCAGCTAGTGAATCCAACAAGTCAACAAGGTAGGTGCATTTACACACAAAAGTAATAAATTAACGAATAAACATTTGGACTTGATGAGGACTTAATTACCCAACATTTATAAGGCAGTTGCAGAATGTGTAATTTCTTCAGTAAGTTTGATATTTTTATCATATTCAGGAAGGATAAAGAACTTGCACATGTTTATAAAGAGAAAAGCTTTGATAAATAAATCTTTCTTTTGCAGTTATTACCAAATTATGTCTTTTAATATTGTTAATATTAGAAGATGAGTAAAGGCATTATACCAATGCATAAATGAAGAACATCTAGAGACTGGCCAGGATATGTACACACATGAACCTCTGAAATCTACAATTAGAATGAATTCATATACAGTCTGCAAAAACTCTATGCATGTAAACATAGCCAGTGTTCAAGCATCTTGTGTAACATTACATTATGGACAAAAAACTGGAAGAATTCTGTTAAAGTCATTGCATTATTTGCTGTTAATTTTTCCCCATGAAACATGAGTGAGCTTTACTTTTTCTGTAATGCAATGACCTCGATTACAGTGACTATTGCAGGCTTGGCAAGGAAAGAACATAGTACATTTTCATTTATTTTTCAACTTAATTAAGCTAAATGCAAATGTGATCATTTTCAATTACACTTTGTGGGGTATTGTAGTGTATATAGTTATCAAACATATATAACGTATAACGTATAAACGATAACCATAACCAGACAACTTGGATTTCAATGTGATGCAGGCATTTTATTTGAGTATTATAACATTGGTAAGTGTAAAGTACTATACTATATAAAGCGTTTATTCATTTATCCAGAGTAACCACTTGAGTAACAACATTATCTAGACCAGAATGTTTCTTTGAGGTGGGATGAAAGCACTCACATGCTAAACCCAGCTCAAGATCAAATAATTTTTTTTTCAGGTGTCTAATAGTTCTGCTGAAGTAGATTTTCTCCAGAGAACAAGTAGTTTCCCTTAAGCAATACTGTAGCTTCTACATTGTTTCCAGCACTGTTGTTTTTAGTTCTGGTTGTTAGTATTTTATGACTGGGGTAGCTTGAGTCTGAGGGGTACACTGTATTGCCTTTGTTGTGGCTGCTGTCAGTGGATGCTTCAGACATGAGAGGAAATTGTGTTATTTTTATTTTTTTGCTGGATTTCATTTGGCTGGATTTGGGACTGATTTTCTGTTTTCCATAAAAGCAAAGAAAAAGCTCAAGTTTCTCTTCCCCAAATTTCTTTTAAGAGCCTTACACTGTAATCTACTTTGTTTTTATTGCATGGTTTTCTTTGCAGTTGTGACTGATCAGTTTTAATGTTGGGTTAAATATGTCACTATCTGCCACCACTCAGATTTATGCACCAACATTATGTTCAAGTTTTACACTTCTTTGAAGGAATTGCTTTAAAGCTACCATTTAGGCATTGCCAGAAGGAGAAATAAAAGGTTTGTACTGTTAATTTGCTGAGATGTGCACAGAACTGCATCTCAAATGTTCATTTTCCTTTGGCAAATTGATTTCGACAGTCGAATTCATCAAGCGCTCATCTGGGCTGTTTACAGTCTTTAATTGTTTGACAGTTCCTGTTTAGGGTATGTCACTTCCAATTGCACTGACCAAGACACTAAAGTAAGCCATGTGCATTCAGTGGACTGCATTCTGTGTCTGCCAGAAGACTGCTGCTGGAGTCTATCAAATAGATTTGTCCTTATCTCATTCACTCTTTCTCACTCCCTGTTTATTTCAATGCATTTCTGTTCCACTTTTTTAGAACACCAACATATTCACCCTCATACCAAACTATACAAGAAGGCAACACTGGTTTTCATATGTCAGTTAATAAGTTGAAACAAGAAGCATGGGCCAGAGGAATCTCGATTAATCATACACGGTCTCCGCTTACATTGCTCCTTGAAAAACCGCCTTAATGTAATGACCAATAAATGTGTGATACATGTACCCTGGAGGCCAGGCTTGTCTGTGGTCTGCAGGTGATAACTACTCAACCTTCTGTGTCTCCGGCGAAGGCATGGACCCGTAGAGCGAGCGAGTCCATGCAATGATCAAAGACAAAGCAATCAATAAGATATATAACATAACAAATAATGCTGTGGGTAGCTCATTAATCCTAACATGGACTTATTATGCTGAGTGCAGGTTTGTCCTGCCAGGTCACTTTGGAGTGTTTATTGAAATTCAGCAAACTGAAGCCAAAAATGCTAGGAGAAATCCCAGACTTCAGGGATACCAGAGTCAGGAGAAAGTGATCTCAAAGTTGTAGTAAAAGGCTGTCTTGAAGGGCTTGTGTGTATTTAATGAAAAAATGAAAAAGAATATTTTATGATCACTGTTTAATGTTTTGGAGCAAAATTCTGTCTATTTTGTATTAGTGCATTTAGTCTAATTGTGCTCTCGGTTTGGACATATGAGTTTGTGTTAGATGATGTGGAGGTGTTTTCATAGACACAGGTGACACTGGGCTCATTTGATGCTGCAGGCAAGAATGATGGCTTATTCCCTGTGTGCCCTTGAAGCCAAAGTGTCTCTGCCTAGCCTATCCATCACAATCAGTCCGAGATCATTTATATTAAATGCTCTTTTAAAGTGCACCCAATGACACTGTATTTGGAAACAGGAATGACTAGAAGCCAAGCAACACACTGGCCCATACCTGTCCCCCTAATTTATTACCTGGGCATACAGCAAGGCTAAAGATGGCAAGGTCCAGGGCCTGATGCATAATAACCCCGAGTCTATTTGATCTTTGTTCTCGGGGTGCTGTAGCTTTCTGCAGAGAGGTGAACAAAATCCATTAGAGAGGTCTGTAGTTTGCAAAGAGTAATTCTGCAATTTACATAAATAGTGCATCTGCTGCTCCATCCATTAATCTTGCTGACATGTTAACCAGGTAATTTATGTATATGTGACTAGCGTAATAGTGGATTAATTAAAAGACTCCGTTAATAGCATATGGAAGAGGTGTCACTTTGGCAACGTGCAATATCAGTACAAAAAATGATCACGGTGATCAGCGGTGTGTTTTTCACTTTACCTGTATTTGTGAATATTCATGCATGTTTCAAGCAGCTCCTAATTTACATTCTGTAGTTTTAAACATTAAGCTTTGAGGCAGTATTTGATTTAAGTGCATATTCTTCTATCCCAACTGTAACCTTATACAGATGACACACCAATGAGAGGTTTTTACTAACACATAGTTTGTGATTGCATGCCTTGTAGTAAAATACAGTGCCTTATCTCAAACCGCGAGTGAAATGCAATTATACTTCAAGAATCTGCACAAAGTAGACCATAGGTTCGGAAAAATCAGTATAGTAAGCTAAATTATTTAAAAATAAAAACATCGTCACCTTCCTAAAATAATGGCCTAAGTCTTTTTTTCAGGTTTGTCAGGAAACACAAAAAACTGAATAAAAAGTCACACTCTTGACATAGGCCATTTTATTACAGGGGTAGAATCACATGATCTGTTAAACTAAGGACATCAGCGATTTTACCAAAGGTGGACAGGTGAGGCATGGTGAGGAGGTGATTTAGGCAAAAAAAAAAATTTTGGTCAACAAATGACTTTTGAAAGGCCATTATTTTAGTAAGGTGACGACATATAAGTTGTCCTTGCGTAGCTATTCACCCACTGCTGTGAAATACCTAAATTAGATCATTAGTCATCAGAGGTGTCCTGTGTGCAGTTGAAGTATTATGTGACTGCTATATTAATACACTTATTCCAGTTGAAGTGTCCACTTCAAGTCTGGAAATGTGTCAGAAGGGTTTGGATATTTAAAAAAAAATCATCCTGTGGAGCAAAATTAAATCCATTATTCAAAGAAATGTAAATAATATGATATGAAAAATGAAAAAGAAGTTCATATATATGAAGTTAAGGTGTTACAACACAGCCTGGATTAACACCCTGAAAACACCATCTCCGCAATGAAACACGGCGGTGGTGGCGCCATGTTGTGTGAATGCTTTTCATCAGCACAGTGCTGAAGGAATGTGAATGGAACCAAATAAAGTTCAATCATAGAGAAAATGTTCTTGTCTGCAAAAGACTTGACACTGGGACAGAGGTTCATCTTCCAGCAGGTTCATCCCCCCAACCTTCTATTCAGTAACCCAACACCTTAACCACTGAGCCACCCCTGTTTTGTTAATCTCTACAATAAAGAAAAAAAAAAACACTTCCATTGTGAAAACCAGCAAAATGTCCCCACAAGGGTCATCAGCCTCAAAATAAAATATTTGGTTCTTTTAAATAAAAGGTCTGTAAAAGTTTATAATTTTAATAAAGTTTTTTTTATTTTAATTGGCAAAGTCTCTACAACATAGAAAATGGTCATGTATTTCGATTACCATGAATTACAGGTGTAACTCATGTCACCATTTCCAAGAGCACGAGGACAACTACATGCTTGTTCGTCCCTGAATCTGATGGAGGTGGACTTGCCTTTGTTTTTCCATAAAGGAACATTACTATTGATATAGACTATGATGGAGACATTCGTGGTCATGTGTTTGCAGATAACCAGGTGTCTAAATTTCACCAGGCCACGGTCCTTCTGATACCACCGTCTGCTCTAATCAACATTTTGTTGAAGCTGGAAATCAACTGAAAGCCTTTTTGGCACGCCTCCTAATACCATATTTGCAGCCATAAAGGTAAGGATTAACAAGAACAAATGGCCTGGCTTGCTGGGGTATGCTGCCACGCTCTTTTGCCATGCATGAGTTTTCAGGTCTGGCTGTTGGCCTGTCATCAGGTTCATTACCCTGACTGCATTACAGCCTGCTGACCCGAGTTCAATCCGAGTATACTGAGAATATTCACAAGATGAAAACACAGCTAGGTCAGGTGTGAAGTCATCAGTGCAGCCAATATATCCACATCGAGCGAAATATGATAAACAAGCCAGAGGACATCCATTACACTTTGTCAGAAACTTTAACATTGACATTAATAATAAATAGGAAAACGGATGGGTTTTGCGAGTCACAAGTGGGGGTGGGGGTATTTCCATCATTAGCACTGCAATAAAAGTAATCACTTGAGAAAGCTGTATTATGTATGTTCTTGTAATGCAGGCTTATATCACAAGCAATTCTTAACAATGGCCTTGCGCTTACAGATATCCCGGTAAAGCTTTTGAACATTTAAATCCAACCATGTGCATATTGCAGGTCATTGCTCACACATAAATATTTGACAGGCTGATATGAGCAGTATACATCCACTATAGGAGGATTGGAGTTGATGTACAGCTGAGTGTAAACAAGTGCGTTGTCTCATATAAACTAGTGCAAGCATACGAGCTGAGATAAACCAAACGGAAATCAGGATTATTGATTGAATTAGTGTGTAAATATTATATGGGTGTACATTTGACTGATATGTATCAATGTGTAAAAACAGTATGCATTTTAATGATTCCTTCTTGTATTTTATGGTATTGTATTAGGTAAGTTTTTTATTAATGAATTCCTTTTTCAGATTTCAGCACTTTCAGTGCAAAATTTAATATCTTGTTGAAATGACAAAGATAGAAAAGTCTGGAAGCTGAGCAAATAATGACAAAATAAAATACAGTCTGTCATATAGTGTCAGTGGGCTCATTTATTCACCTTCAGAAAACATTTTTTGTGATCAGGGTTGCAATGGATCTGGATGCAAAACACCATGCAGACAGTAACCCAATCTTAGAATCGAACCAGAGACCCTGAAGCAGTAATGTCAACACTTCCTGTTGCACCAACCGTAAATTATAATGGCAATTTAACAAAATAGATTATAAATATACAAATAGAGGTTAATTAAAATGGCAAGGCACACAACAATACCAGGAGGCAGGAAGCAGGAAATGTATCCACCTTCACACAATATACTGTGATGTGCTTACAGGTGATGTTTATAATTCTTCTGTATATATAGGAAGGTTGAAGTATTCAAATGAAGTTGGCTAGAAGTGATTATTATTTAAATGAATAAAAAATATGGGGCGACACGGTGCCTCGGTGGGTAGCACTGTCGCCTCATAGCAAGAAGGTCCGGGTTCGATCCCCAGGTGGGGTGGTCTGGGTCCTTTCTGTGTGGAGTCTGCATGTCCTCCCCGTTTCCTCATGGGTTTACTCCAGGTACTCCGGTTTCCTCCCACAGTCCAAAGACATGCACGTTAGGTTGATTGGTGTCTC
>JAOVYV010000002.1:9668822-9700200 GCA_025674545.1 Hassar affinis | reverse complement strand
AATAAAAGGCTTGAACTACTTCAGTTGTGTGTAATTAATCTAAAATATATGAAAGTCTAATGTTTATCAGTACATTAGAGAAAATAATGAACTTTATCACAATATGCTAATTCTTTGAGAAGGACCTGTATATCTGATGCGAGCTGCTACAGGAATCCAGTGAAGGGTGCGCAGCAGTGGTATGACATGCCTGAACTCTTAGTGGCTAACACATTTCCTGCTCAAAAGGGACTACCATACAAGAGAACTGCAGGCCTGTCTTTACGCATAATTTGAGATTTCCTCTTGCTGTCACATTCAGGTAAACACCTTGCCCTCTTTCCTGATTACTTCCCCTCCATGTGTCTCTTGAGATATTTTATAGTTTGACTGAGCTCTGCCTTCATGCTGTCAGTTTAAACTATTAAAGACAAGAGCACGGCATTTCCAGAACCCGACAAGCTGATGAACTCAGTCCAAGAGTTACGTTCATCATGCTGATGTCTGCGTTTGGGTTTGTGTGGAGTCGGGGTGTAAAACCTGTCGGGAGTTGCTAATGTGCTATTATATGATAAAGATCAACAGTGATCCAAAGCCCTTCCTCTGCTTTCATCAGCAAACAGGCAGTATGTGAGTAATGGTGGGTTATTCAGGATGAGCCGACTGAGTCATGAGCATTCGCCAAGCTCAGGCTGGCCTGACCACAATTAGCATACCGATGTAGTTCACCTCCATCAATCACAACTAAACTCTATAAGAGCCTATAAGTCTGTTCAGTATCATTGCTGCTTTTGAGTTCATGAATAGTATTAACACACAATTGAGGACTGGGCCAAAGAAAGCGTTACATTGTTAATATTTATCTTCCCATCTACATGCAGCTATTGCACTCGTCCTTTGCAATCTCACTCACTCAGTTGGGAGGGGAAGAAGAGCCAATACGTCACCTCTCCTTCTAATTAATCTTCAGCCATAGTCTACTGACATGTCCAGCTCTTGATTAAATAATCACCTAAGCACTATAAGCCTATGTAATTGAGTCGTAATCCAGGGTGAGATGGAGATGTGGTCAGCATCAGCAGCTTCCCAGGCTTGATGAGCTCATTGTTAAGGCCTAGGAGATTCATCCTGACACATAGGGCTTTTTTTAACTACAGCGGCATATTCCCTTATTCTCTTCCTGTCACTGAGGTCACCCTGGTGTTCATCCTGTGAGTTGAGCGCACACCCTTTGACCCAGTGACAGGTACAAGTGGGAGTTTTGTGAGGAAAAAGGAAGCACCCAGAGCTGCACTACATCTCACTGATGTGCCCTCTTCGTTGCTACCTGTCTTCTCTCTCACACATGCACAAACACTTACACATACCCCTGGGAGGAAGATAAATCTCTCCCAGGAAGGAATAAATGTCGGCTCAAGAAGGAAGTGCAAGCTGGATTGCTCCCAGACTCTGTTCAAGAAGGAACTAAGGGCAGTAGGTTCGTTTGAGTATGAATTCTACATCATTCCGTAATCAAATGTGTAAAAAACTTGTACATAAATATGTCCTGAGATCCGTTGATCACCCATCTATGCTTGAATGTTGAGACAATTCCAGGCAAATCTGATGCTGATCTTTGTCATTCGACCCTTGCAAACTTGCACACAGACGAAGGAGATGCAGGTCTTAATTTCCATTCAAGCCGATTACTGCTTAAGCTGCTCACTGTTACATTGTGGCCAGTGGCAGAGCCTCAGGAGACGAATGGATGGGATTGGGGTGGACCATCAGTTGATTTTTGGGAAATGAGTTTGGAGGTCCTCATCCATCACATCTTACAGGGAAGTTTTGACAGCCAGAGGTCAGCTCAGTGTGGCAAGAGTGAACAAGATGGATGTTATTAATTTGGGTAATGAAGAGTTAACTATCTTGGGGAAAGCATCTCTCCGCTTCGAAGAAAGTCTTATTTAATTCGTCTCATCTAATGGAAGACACCAGAACATAAGGAGTGATTGACAACAGGCCCCCAGACGTAATTCCCTGCAGACACTCTGCTTAAGTTCCATCCCTTGTTAATCTCAGCTATAATGAATCGCAAAACTAAGGTTAAACTGCCAGTGTGAATTCATTATCACTAATAGATTAGTTCATAAGATAATTTACAGTGGGTTTTTTCATTAGCGCTAAATGTCTTTGATTTAACATGGATTTCCTTGGCCTTTCTAGCACATCAATCTTGGCCACAGTGGTCACTGTCCCCCTCACTGTGACCTCTTCACTTTATTACTTGGCTGAAGAATGAATATGGCCAGTGCCCGATGACCTGAATGATTATTCTGTTTTCCAGCAGAAGAACAGGACTGCATTTACCTGCTGTCTGAGAATAATGGCAAAGGCAAGGAACACTATCTGTCAAATTTATCCATGACCCTGTGAATTCTAATGACAGAATGTATAACAGTCCAAAGATAACACTCTTTGCTGATCAGGAAGTGTGCTGTGCACACTTAATACTCTGACAACTGCAATATAGAGGAGAATTAGCATTTTAATATAATGGCTTTGTATGAATATTCAGGCTATGTTTGGAGACTAATAAAGCTTTCTGATTATATGGATGGTAAATTTGACGTGCAGTTACTGCAGGGCATCTCAGCTCGACTGTCGATGAAATGTGTGTGATGAAGTTCAAACATAGTACTTACATAGTCTATAATATGACCTTTGTAATAAAAGGCTCTGTCTGCCATTCATTCTTTCATAACCATACAGAAGCTTATAATACTACTGCAAGTTGATGATAGGGCTGCATTAATATCTTTGAGCATTGAATTTGACCACGGCATGTCATGTGAATAAAGTAGATGATGTTTTAAACTTGTCCACAATCACGCAATGCAACCATTTCATTCATTACAGTTAACAAAATGATGTTTGCTTGGCCGATAATGAAAATGACAGATTAAAGAACACATTAGGTTTATTTTTATTTATGAAAGACAAAGAGGGTTTGTTTTTATAAACACCATAACATGCCACAGAGTTGCTACTAATTTTGCTTTTATTGGGGATACTTATGTTTTCAGAAACATTTGATATTAGTATTGACTTGATCAGTCTTCAGACAAAATGAAGAAGTATCTTTTATTTTGTTGAGCCTTTTGCATTTTTTTTAAATGACCATAGTGACTAATCCAGTATGAAAGTATTATGTGACTTTGTTGTTCTTAATATGTTTTAATATGCCTCTGATGTAGACATAAAAGCATGCAATATTTTCAGGTCTGTCCTATCGTTGTATAAATGTGTTTTTTGGTGTACCTGAGAGAGACGATGTAATTACACATGGCATAATTAAACTTGCACATTAAAGGCATCAGCTTAGATCAAATTTCCCAAAGTGACAAACAACTAATAGAGTAGTGCTAAAACTAATTATTAGACGTCGTGGTTAAATGCCTATTGCCACATAATACAGTGATGATTTGTAAGCCTTAATGGAATTTGAATCTTCAGAAGAATATGGAATGGCCATGCGATGACCAAACATTTCTCTTTAACATTTCTTTTAAACATTTCTCTTTGCCACCTCTCACGCTCCAATATGTGGGAAGAATTTGAAAGGTGAACTGAATGAAAATGTGTATATTTATTCTGCAAAGATGTTTATTGGTATGTTATGCGCCCCTTCAAACAGCCTTCTCGGGTCCAGTGAATCGCCTCACAGGTCATTACTCTATTAAGCAGAGCTGTGGCCCACACTGAACAAATTTACTTTGAAAACACACTTACTTTTAAACAATTTCCTCCATCCAGGCCCTAAATGATCAAACATGGCAAAACAGATCTCCTTTTTCCCCTCATTAAAAAGGCGGCAGAGCTGCAAAAAGTCTCATGTGTTTCCATTTGTGGAGGAGGAAGCTATAGAAGAAAGACCTGTCTTGGTAAAATGAACCATTTTATTGGGAACTACTTCTTCTTGGTATGTGTCCCTTTTTTACTTTGAATAGTTTTGAGATGGACTTACTTTTATATGTGATAGCATGCTATTCTCTACATTCAAAAGTACTTACTAATCAAGAAAATCCAGAAGGCAGGTACACAACACAGACTTTTCGGTAAGCTGAAGACCACATGAGAGCTTTTTTATGATTCAACTGTAATGATTTAGAATAGTATGTAAGTATGCCATTTAAGGCCTAATGCTAGTTTGTTGCATGGAGGTAGACAAGGAAATATGTCCAGTCTGTCAGCATAGTGAAAAAGATTAATACAATACAAGTTTTAGTTTAAACATTACTTCCCAGTAACAGATTAAAATATTTCCTAAATGTTTCTAAGATTTTTTTAATACCTTAATGAAACATAAAGGAAGTTGTGAGATGCTTTCATGACTCATGGCATTTGTAAATCAAGCAAACCCATGTGAGGTCCAGGCCAGTGATTTGGGAACCCTTTTTTTAATAAATATCATTCCTTAAGTACAAACCCCATTTCCAGAAAAGTTGGGACACTTTCTTAAAAATGCAAGAAAAACCAAAATCTGTCATTTGTTGATTCAGTCAAAGCTTTATTTAACAGAACAAAGGACAAGGAAAAGACTTTCAGTGACAAATTTTGTTAAATATAAATAAAATAAATTAAATAAATAATTTTTGCACATTCTTGTGTACAAGACTTGAGCTACTTAACAGTCAGTGGTGACCTTTGTCTGATTCTCCTCTTCAATAAGAGACTGACTGTAATAGACATGGAGTTGTCTCGATGGCAGCACATGCTTCTCCAAAATACCAATATAAGCCTCAGCATCAATGGTATTCAAGTATATGTAGATCACCCCCATACCATCACAGATGCTGGCGTTTGCACTGTTCATTGGTAACAGACTGGATGATCTTTTTCATCTTTGGCACATAGAATCCCGACATCCATTTTTCCCAAGAACAAGCTGAAACTTGGACTTGTCTTAGAACAAATTTCTTAGAAGATGACTTCAGGCCCAGAGAACTCACCAGTGTTTCTGCTCAAATTTAATTAATAGCTTCCCCTATGCATAATACAGTTTCAGGTTGCATTTCTTGATGCAGCAGACCGTGTTAAGTGACAGTGATTTCCAAAGTACTCCCGAGCCCATGTGGCTTTGTCCATCAGGATAGCATGACAGTTTCTCAAACAATACCGCCTGAGGGCTCAATGGTTACGCGCATTCAGCAGCGGATTGCACCCTTGACCTACTCCTGGCCTGGGAGTTTAAGGGGTTAGATTAGGTGCATCAGTGGTTAAGGTACAGGCATTGTTAAAATATCTCCATTAAAAATATATTCACTATGTCTACTCTATGATGACTGAAGAAATCTAGAAGAATCTAGAAGAAATCTTGGATCAAATCTATTGATTTGATCCAAAACATTCAAACAAATGGTAATAAAAGATTTGGAGAAACGAAAACCTGTGATTCCACAATTCTGGTACCAAATGTGTCCCACTGATATTACATTAACCTAACTTTAACTCTAACCTTAACACAAATATGCATGTTTATGTGCCTGTCTCAGATAAATGTATGTAAAATAATATTGATTTTGATTTTATTGCTAATTCACTGTTAAGAAGTCAACTCTGGTGCCCATTTACAAGTAAAATGCAAGCGTTGTCAGCAAAGAAGCCTTGTTGTGAAAAAAAAAAGTTTGTGTGTGAACATTTGATTGTTACCTGAAATAATATACAGTATTACCATATTTTTAAATGGTTCAAACCAGCTTTAGAATACAAAGCAAGTCTGAAAGTGTAATGATGAGCATCCAAGCATGAAACTTCTTCATGTGTCCTGTTCTGACCCCCCCCGTCCCCCCCACCCCACACACACACACCCCAGTCTTTTCTTCTTGATGAAGTTGATTAACTATAAATTGACAATGAACTATGAAAGTGACTCAAAGGTTTTAGATTTTCTCCCGTGCGTACCTTCGCATACACAAAAATCAGCAGAACGCTTGTTCATTCTCAATGCTTTAGTGTGTGTTAGAGGAAGTTAACCCATAGCCATGCAATCCATCAACATTTGTCCCAGTCTCTCTAGACTAAACACACTCTCATTACCCAGGTCCTTGGGCCCTGAGGGCAATCTCAATGCATGTTTATTGGCTCAAGA
Organism: Hassar affinis; assembly: GCA_025674545.1. Classification (NCBI taxonomy): domain Eukaryota; kingdom Metazoa; phylum Chordata; class Actinopteri; order Siluriformes; family Doradidae; genus Hassar; species Hassar affinis. The sequence goes on along the minus strand of JAOVYV010000002.1, from coordinate 9,694,091 downwards.
CAGAGTACACAGAAACATTCATAAGGTAGTTGTACAATGAATGAAAATTTTCCTAAATGCCACCGCAAAATTGAAATGAATTGAGAGATGTAGCACAATGATAATGGTAAAATGTCACTGTGGGAGCTTTTAAGCTTGGAGGAACTGCATGACAGGAGCCCATGTTTCACCTTTGTGTGTGAACGAGTGACCGGCACCCCGAACAGAAGTCTCAGCATGTGTTTTCTCAACAAATTCCAGGAGCTGGAAGGCGGTTTCACAGCTGTTCCTGCTTCAATTCTTGTGATTCTTTTTGCTTTCGATTTTTTTCCATCACTTTGCTGTGGTGGCTTTGGCTTTGGCTTTCTCACTAAATTGGTCATTTAGGGTTCTAGCCACGAAAGAGGCTTAGTAAATAGTGCTCTGCCCTGGGGGTTGGAGGAGAGCTGGGAACTGAGGATCTGTGAGGCTTTGGTCTGGTTTGAGGGCTGCTTATTGGCATTTTAGAGAAGTGTCTGCCATCAGCTGTTTGCTGCATAGCAAGATGCCTGTGCCGAGACACGGCTAAGTAGAGCTGCATTTGCATTGGCTGGAAAATATGAAGCAACAGCTTTCTCCACTTTTCATCCTTACTCTCAGTCAAAGTCTGGGTGTCCTGGTATAATACTTAAACACTTACTATGAATTTTCTACCTAATCCACAGAAACTGTTCCTCTTTTTACTCAGAATGTCCTTGTAGAACTTTATTACAAGTTATTGACTTCTCTCTGTATTGTTAGAGGTAGCATTATTTTCAATCTGGCAGGTGGTGTTTGGGAGAGAGATTACAAACTCACTCATAACAGTCAGGGGTGACAATCATGATAATTCCACGGGCGGATATTTCACCTATTGCAAAGTTACTTTAGAGAATTTGAATACGGATGAGCAATTTACACCATTAGCATGAAAAACAGCCTTTAATACAGACAAGGCTATGTCCTCTGAGGACAGAACGTTCAGGCGTATGCTTCATTTGCGTCTGTATGTGCCCCAAAACAACTTCCTTTTCCCCTGTTGCTGACCCATCAGATAGCATGCAGAGTAGACCCACCTGTCTCAAAGCTATGTGGAGGAGATGAATTGTGTTTGCAAGATCAGATAGCCCGCAGTTCGCCTTTGTATTGATCCTTGCTTCAGTGCTCCTGTGAAGGAAAAGCAGTTGCTCTGGGGAGATTTAGATAAGCAAACAAAGATTTTATTCTGCATGTGAATTGCATTTTAATGCTAGGTATAGCTGTCTTTTGAGTACATTAAATTGAGAATAATTCATTGAAATATATTTTAACATGCATCCAGCTTATTAAAAAAGATTGTTTTCCTGTTACATCAGCCCTAATTATTTTTCCTGGTCAAAAAGCAGGACAAATGTGAAACTTTTCCAAAACTTGTAACTGGATGCAAAGACAACAGACTACCAGCATTAGTGATTTTTCTGTTTATAGAGACATGCATTCCTTGCATGTGTGTTTGTGCATATGTGGGACTGTGTATCAGGCATGGGGCAGAGGGTGTCTCAGTGCAATGGGACCCTCCCTTTTCTGTGTGACTCCCAAGTCTGCAGCAGCTGACACTCACACCTCATTCACAGCCCTTAACGAGCCATGCTAATGAGCAGCACATCATTAAGTCGCTCTTATTCAGCCCTGTGTGTTTGTGTGTGTGTGTGTGTGTGTGAGTGTGTGTGTACATGATGATGCAACCCAGACTAAATTGCAGCAAGACTACACATGCAACCAGAACCCCATCCCCCAGACCCCCACAAAACACACACACACATGTCCTCTCTTTTTTCCCGCAAGGGACAGAAACAGGCTTCTTGCTCTCCCTGCTGTAATAGGTGGGTTCTTGATAAAAGGTTGTTATTTTTATTGCTCTGAAGAAACGACTGGTGATTGTAAAAGGAATGGGCAGTTTAATATAAAAACAAGTGAACACACAAAGGGCTTTAAGAGCTGTATAAACCCTGTACACTGCTATGACATATCTGTTACAGGGTGATGGTGTCATAAGGGCTAGTGATTGCCCTCTAGGGGACAAAATCAAACCTCACACAGTCTGAACGGATGCATAATTTCCAGTAGCATCCCTGAACAACAAAGTGGGAATAGACACAGTCTTACAGCCAAGTGCCAAAGTATCAACATTTTTATTTATCTATCTATCTATCTATCTATCTATCTATCTATCTATCTATCTATTAATTAATTAATTAATTCTAATTAATTTATTTATTTTATTCTAAAATCAAGGAACTGTTACTGAAAACAGTGATCCAGACAAGACATTTGAGCAATTAGTCGCATACACTAAACCTCAGTGTGGACAAAAATAACTGGTTTAGACGTTGCTAGCTCTCTCTCTCTCTTTTTTTTTTTAACTGTGAAGGAAATGTAAAATGCAACCATACAAGAATCAGCAGCGAGCCTGTCAGATTTAGGCTACTTACTGACATAGTCTATAAATTATTTGGCAAAAGGAAAACCTGCTTCAAAGACAAACACTGTTTATTGAACTATGCTCTCTAATATTCAGTGAATTCATGCAGAACAGCTAAAGCAAGACGCGTGCTTGTGCACACAGAAACAGTGTCCAAGCGCCACCTTCAGCATCCTATTGAGAGAGTGTACAGAAAAAAATAACTCTAGTGGGGGAGGGGGGCTTCCATCCACATTTGTAGATTTCACTTGTGTTACTCTTGAACATGTATAAGTGGATTGTTTGTTTGCTTGCTTAATGTCTATACTCAAGATTTACAGTATGTCCTGATATGCACATCTGGCACAGTGACTTTACTGATGGTTGTCAAATTTAAGCAAATCTTTTCCTCTTGGTCACTAATCAATAGCACTATATAACAATTCCACTGCACGTTTTATTAAGAACATAAATGAGGAAAACGCCACAAACGAGTTGACGTTATATCTACCGCAGCCCAGGGCACCTTGTTTTTTTTTTTCTTTTCCTAAACTGGTTTAAATGGAGACAGCCCGTTCAGTAAGGTGGGAGCGCATTCTGGTAACCCTGCGCTTGGCAGTGGCCGGGCGTCAGCGGGAGCGCCAAAAGGGTTAAGGAGACGCAGTGGGTGCGATGGGCGGAGCTGAGAGGCTGCGATTGGAGCGCCACGCGTGACATCACACCCAGGAAAAAAGCAAAAAACTAGTTAAGAAGGCTGTTTGTAACTCTGGGAAGAGTGGATAAGTGTGAGTTAACGCAGCGAGCAGACGCGCACAGGTGAAATATTTTATAGAGACTGTGGCAGTGGGAGAGACGAGGTGCTGCGAGGGTGAGAACAGAAGCATGGTCCAGCAGACGGAGAACTGCGAGACGGAGAGTTTGTCCAGAGAGGCGACCGACTCCGACGAGAGCGAGTTTATGGCGTGCAGCCCGGTGCCCGGCTCCGAGATGAACCCGGACTGGTGCCGGACAGCCACCGGCCACATCAAGCGGCCCATGAACGCGTTTATGGTATGGTCCAAAATCGAGCGGCGAAAGATCATGGAGCAGTCGCCGGACATGCACAACGCTGAGATCTCCAAGCGCTTGGGCAAACGCTGGAAAATGCTGAAGGACAGCGAGAAGATCCCGTTCATCCGCGAAGCCGAGCGGTTGCGCTTGAAGCACATGGCAGACTACCCCGACTATAAGTACCGTCCGAAGAAAAAACCAAAGCTGGACAATAACTCGTCCAAATCAGCACAGTCTCCAGAGAAGTCGTGTGCAAAGGTGCCGAAAAGCGGCGGTGCCTCCAACAAGAAGTGTCCCAAACTGAAAACGAGCAAGTCTGCAAACAAGTACGCGGATGACTTCACTTACAAGAGTGCCAAAGTGGCAAAGATCGTGAAGAGTGAGTTCACGGATGATGATGATGACGACGACTACGAGTACGAGGAGGAGAGGACGCGGGCGCGCTTAAGGGACCTAGACGAGGAGGAGCAGACACGCGCGTACGGTGCAGCTAAAGTTCCCGCCAGTCCCACGCTGAGCGCCGGCGCAGACCCGGAGCCCACCAGCATGTACGAAGACGCGACGCGGAGCTCAGCGCCACACGGCGCGCGCCTCTACTACAATTTCAAGAACATCACCAAGAGCGCACCGTGCGCCGCAGCCTCCTCCTCCCCGGGCTCGGCGCGCTCCGTCTCCACATCGTCCAGCTCGAGCGAGGACTCGGACGACCTGCTGTTCGATTTTAGCCTCAATTTAGCGGCAGCGTCGCAGTGCTCCGAGTCGGGCGGCCTCGCTTCCAATCTCTCCCTCTCCCTAGTGGATAAGGACTTGGACTCGTTCAGTGAAGGCAGCCTCGGCTCGCACTTTGAGTTCCCCGACTACTGCACACCCGAGCTGAGCGAAATGATCGCCGGCGACTGGCTCGAGAAAAACTTTTCCGACCTTGTGTTTACGTACTAAAACTGTAATCACGTACGTCTGAAGGACTGAAAGAAATATGAATTTCACGTGTCCTGTACACGTTTGTTTGTTGTGATCCTCCATCACCTTGTGGTGTTGGCCTGCTTAGCAGTTTGGGGGAAAGGAGAGAGGTTGGAGTAGATGCGTATGAAGAAGGGTACTGTAGCAAAGAAAGAGCGAGGGAGAGGGAGAGAGAGAGAGAAAGAGAGAGAGGAAAACATAAATAAAAACAGACTTTTTTTCTGGCAGCATGACAGGGTTTTAAGGATTTTTTCTGTAGGTCTACAATATATCGATCGACTACAGTCGGGCCGCAATGGGGAAAAATCTGAGAACTTCTATGCATCTTTAACCCTCTTTATAACTGCAGGGAGATGAACTCATTCAGACTGTGGACTGACTCCAAGCGAATCTGTGAACTTTTTTTCACCGTTCATTCAGGACGCCAACTTCAAAAAACACACGGTCGTTTCTGTTCTTTCGAAAGATCGTCTTATTTCCGTTTTTATACCCGATTCTCGTTTACTTACCGGTGTGAACCTTAAAGCAGCCTATCCGGAGCCGTAGGTGGCGGAGCACCAGTTTTGATACATAAACAGACCTCATGTTTTTAAAAGAAAGCAAACTATTTTCAGGCGTATTTTTGTACAGTGCAAAAAAAGGGAATGTTCTTTACCGCGCGCTCAGTGAGTTTCAGGCACTTCTTTCCCACATCAGTTTTCTGAGCATGCAAAAGCGAGTCCCAGATCAAGTCAGACTCGACTCAGCAATGCCTTGTAATTTGAAGCCTTTTTTTTGTACAGCTGTAGATCAGATTCGTCCAGTATTTGTAGAACATAATGGCATTTGTGTGTGAGAGAGAGAGTGAGTGTGTGTGTGTGTGTGTGTGTGAGAGAGAGAGAGAGAGAAAGAGGGTGAGAGAGAGAGAGGCGTACCTCCATGCTGGTACTAGTTTCCAGATTGTATATGTATTGTAAAATAGTAAAAGTTAGGAGTTTATGTATATCATGCTCGTGATATGTGGATGGGTCCCAAATCGCAGGTGTGAAACTGGATTTTTTTTTATTTGTTACGGCACATACTGTTTCCCCTTCATTTTTTTTGTTTGTGCAATATATTTACTTGTAAATGCAGACCATCTATGTTTTTATTGTAGCAAATGGTGTCCAGGCAGACATGTGGGCTGTGAACAATATGATCTGTCACCATGCTGAAGTCTGTCTTTACAGTGATAAGGAAAGTAATCAGCTGGAACTGATGGAAAAGAAATTGAAAATGACCACATGTCATGATGCATTACTGTGGAGAAAAAAATAAAAGCCGTATCCATCTAAATAAAACATTTGATTTACTACAAGAAATCTATAGAAAATCACCCTGTTTAAAAAATTATAATAATAAATAAAATTGGGCAGGTATCGATTATAGGTGAGCTGACTGGAAAAAATGTCAAGCAAGCAAAAAAAAAAAGTACATTCCATATATTTGTTTCATATGATGGAACGTTTTTTTGTTCAACCTAAAACTGCCTTCTTGCAACCATAGACCTGTAATTTTTTTTGGTTTCTTGCACTTAAGCAGATTTTGTTTATTTGATGTGGGTCTTACATGAAGTCTGTTTTGAAAATGTGTTCGGGAATGTGAAAACCGAGAGAAGTGGTGACGCATTGAGCAGCAGTTGCCTCACATTCCAAGTGTGAATCTCTTTGACTCATGTTTTAATAAATAAATATCTACACCAAAAACCATGCTTCTAGTTTCTTAATAAGGGCATCATCTAGATTGTGAGGGGATTGTGTGCCTGTTGAAAAGAAATATTGTTTGAAAGCTCTTGACAGGTTTTTCAAAGCATGCATCAAGCAAGTTTTGTGTAACGTATAAAAAATACAAGATAAACACCACTGATGTGCCAATTAGCCAGTAATACGAGCCTAGAGTTAAGCTCACGTTGCTTGCATTGCCACTGAGGCAAGACTGCGGCTCCTTTAAGAAATCAAATTTTGCGCCATTTGAAAGCTGTGCTCTGTGATTGGTGGACGCTGGTGGTCTGTTAGAGTGAAGAGTAAAGGCACAGCGTGGGTGCCCCAGAAATGTCTACTCCCCCCACATGCACACATCTCACATCTCACATGCTCAGTAGATCTATCTATCTATCTATCTATCTATCTATCTATCTATCTATCTGTCTATCTATCTATCTATCTATCTATCTATCTATCTATCTATCTATCTATCTATCTATCTCAATATTAGTTTTCTGAATCTGAATATGTAGATATGTCATATGGTTAAGATTAGCTATGCATGTGTCTGTTCCCTGAGAGTAAAAGAGAAAGACAATCCCTTTTTGTGTGTCAGACAGGGGTCACTGAGAGAACACATGCGCATGATGTCATCTGTCTGTATTAACACAAAATATATTTCACATGCATGGATGTGCAATATATGTTTGCCTTAGTCATTAAGTCAGTATAAGAATCCGTAATAAAACATTTATCTAGCTATTACTTTACTTGACCTATTGGTCAAAATTACTAATGGATTCGGGAGGCTATTCCCTACAGAATGTGTGCATTGATTTTGTGCTCCTCTGAAAAATCTGCTCGGGGCTAATGCTGCTGCAATGTGGCAAAATGAAATTAGTGACCCGTTGCAGTTCCTCCCCGTTTCCTCTTTTAAATAAATCGAAATTCAAAATGCTCGGGTGACTCTGAGCAAGATAGTATCTATGCCAAATGCAGTTGGGGGGAAACAGAGGTGACAAACGAAATGTAATTTTGCATCATTCATAAAAAAGCAGGATGCCTCGTCCAAATGTCATATGTGACATCTACATAAAGCGCTCTGTCAGTGAGCTGACAGCACGGAAGCATTTTCAGATCGGCAGGATGTTTGAATTGAGAACAAATCTTAGCTTAAGGGAAAGCATGAAATGCATTATCTATCCCAAATACTTTAGCCTCGTCTAAGCAGTAGTCAGTGATTTTAATCTTAGTTCTTTTATAGATCTTATTACAGCCTGAATGGTTTCAAGACTGTCTAACTAGCCCATAGTGTTTCAGAGGCACAACTTCTGTCTGTAGGGGGGGGGAAAGGTCAACAGAATCCACACTACTGTATCAAAAGGCAGATGACTCTCCCCTGCCTCGAGACCTCATGGCAAATCACAACCAGCTGAAGGAAAGCAAATGGTTAGATTCTGAATAATTGACAGCAGTGGGCCTCTGTACACTTTCAAATGCATTCACTGAACAATGATTACACACCTCCTGCGTAGACCTAGTGTGTTTCTGTCATTTGTGGACCATTCTTGCCATTTCATGCCAATCAACAGTTTATTGAGAATTGTATTGGATTCACCTCCTTTTGTTATGCATGCGTTGTGAATGCAAAAGGTCCAGTAGGACCATCTTTTTTTTTTAAATAGAAAGTTACAGAGTTACTGAGATGGCAATGTGTTGTGGCAGCTTACTGGAGTTTAACTGGTGCATTGCATATTTACTCATTGCTACTCATTGATACTTTCTGCTGTTTTCTTGCTATTTTCTGCATTTGCTGTGAATGTGTAATATTCAAAATACCCAATGAGCTATCCAAAGATTTTCATCCTAAGCAGAAATACTTATCAAACAGCCTGTACTTTTAAGATTATGTACATACTGTGATGTATATGTTCTGCCTAGTGTCTCAGCCTGGGTTTCTAATTTCCTGCTGTGTGACCAGGCAGCAGTACATTGTGCACACTTGTATGTGAGAACATGTTTTTATATCCTGGTGGGAACCAAATGTACCCAGAAGGATAGGAATATCTGACAGTGTTAACCTAGTGGAGATGTTTGGTTTGTCCCCATCTGTAAAATTTCTAAATGGAAACAAAAGATAAAACATAAAAAGAGCCAACATTTTTTCCTTTTGGTTACTGAGGTTAGTTAGTCAATGGAACATCCGTACAAGGATTGTAAGACAAATGTTTGAGAGTATGTGGTAATCTGCATATTTTTATGTTTATCTATACCCATGCCAGTTTTTCTTAGTAAAACATTTCCCTGCTAACTTCCCCTTAGTGTTTTTGCCCTAGCCCCAGGCTGTGCTCTGTGTTAATGGTTTTGCATGTGTTGGCCTTTTGACAGACGCTTGAGAGATCGTCTGCTCCATCTGGCCTGCTGATATTCGCCTGCTGATATTCCCCTCGCGGGGCCTTTCCCCTGCCCCAGCACCTCACCACATGGAGGGATGTGCATTCGATATCAACCATGAGGAGGAAATTGACAGACTCAGAGATCCAGGAGGAACGCTGTCACTCACTACATGCAAACCCTTTGACTATTCAAGCCTGGAAGATTCTCAGAGTTCATTTGGTAAATCATTTAAAATGTTGACATTAAGAAAATAGAACGAACTTGCAAACATTTTGAGCAGATGTTTCATTTGCTCCACAGGGCAGGAGGTGTTTTTCTGGGAGTTTTTCCTTGCCACTGTCGCCCCTGGCTTGCTCATTAGGGATAAAAGCAAATTTGTCAAAAGCAACACACAGCAGAAATATTGGAGGGCTGATTCTCTGTTTCTCTTGGATGGTTCAGGCAGGGAATCTTGATATGGTTTAAGTTAATGCAATATAATTCAGAATGTATTTATGGGTACTATGCAAACTTGAAAAACAGCTCTGTGTGGAATGGCTGCACAATTGTAGGAATAGCTGCATAGAATGCTTAAAAAAGCATGGCCTACAAAAAGCTACAAAAATGCTAGACCAAGGGTTTATATTCAGTGAGTTTTTGATATATGCTCTCCATAAAATTCACACAGTGCCTAAATTATTGGGGTTTATTGGTCTAGAGCAGAAAATAAACACTGAATGTTTTACCCAGAGCAATATTAGTGCTTACTGCTCCCTTGTTTTCTTTATCTACTAGGTGCAGTCTGTTTAGACTGCTGCCCAGATGCATGGATTTAGGTATGTAATTCTTCCTGCAATCCTTTTTCCTCTTTTGATTCAGTTCCCTTAAGAGAGAGAGAGAGAGAGAGAAAGAGAAAGAGAGAGCCATGTTAACTCCAGGAGAGTGATTGCTGCTCACAGCCTCTCACTCCCAATTTCATCTCATCTCATTCAGTCTTGGCTATTCCTTTTTCCCTGCATTTACAGTGGAGCAGAAATGGATGAAAAACACCCCCCGCTGCTCTACCTCCTCTTTTTAATCTGCCAATTATCAGACAAGCAATGAAGGTAGCAAACCTTTTGGAGAGTGCTAGATGAAAAGACAGTTTCTCCCAAGCTCTACACAAGCAGTTAAGAACAATAGCTTAAGGGTATGCGGTTTTCAGCGGACCAGCAGCAGACTCTTGGCCATTCATATGTGGCTGTAATCTAATACTGCTCCGGGGCCCTGGCCTGGCTTCTCCTTTTCTTGTTCTCTATAGGGGCCCTCTCCAGTGCACTCTGCCCAGTGACCATTGTAATCCTCAACGTCCCTTGCTTTCTCCCTCAATTCATATGTTACCCCGGTTACCCCATTAGGACAACCCTTCACCGTTTGCATCAGTACAGGGTCTAATTTGAAAGTCTCTGCAGCTTGAGTAAATAATTAGCACACCAACCCCACCCCTCCTACCCCCAAGGCTTTTTCAAGGAAGCATCGGGGACCAGAAGCTTTTTTTTTTTTTTTTAATTTTCATAATGTATTCAGTGCTGACATGAATTGGGTTAGCACACCTTCTGTCATAACGGTGTCCCTTTCAGGGTTAATATTAAACACACACACACACACACACACACACACACAAAACATACACAAAACACACAAAACATACATACACATGCAGTGTTTTTTTTTTCTTGATGGTCCTTGCAGAAACAGTGGTGCATTTCAGACAAAGTGGGGGAGACTTCCTGTTATGTGATGATGAAATAAATGTGCAATAACTCCTTGCTGATAATGAACCACAGTACATGCATTTTGCAATGACCATTAGCCTTTGATGGATTCGTTCGTTTGTTTGTTTAATGATTTTTAATGTCATTTCAGCATTATTGGCCATACATGACAAACGCAAGGTTACATCGATACACAAGTTCATTAGTACACAAGCCCAACTTTCAAACACAGTCATAGGGCAATTTTGTACGCCCAATTCAACTAATTTTCATGTCTTTGGACTGTGGAAGGAAATCAGAGTATGTCTGTGTAAACCCATGCAGACATGGGGAGGACATGCAGACTCCACACAGAAAGGACCTAGACCGCTCCCACCTGGGGATCAAACCCAAGCCCTTATTATTGTGAGGCAACAGTGCTAGCCACCGAGCCACCGTAGTGGACCAAAGTCCACTGTACATTTCAGTATGAAAGGGAGAGCTGTAGTTCTCTCTCACAGGGAGAGAACCTGTTCTTCTGAATCACAGAGATGTGTTCTAGGTGACTAAACAGCCATGCTGATACCCTGAAGTGAACAGAAACCTCACTGACTAAAACTATATTTAACCTTACAGCAATTTATAAATGCTAAAATGTCTGACTGTTATGATATCATGGCCTTTAGTTATTGGCCTACTTTATGAAATTCTGTAAAGTTTGCTGAGTGAACATATCATTTGTTAAGTAGCTCCTCAAACATGGAAATGATTTCTCTACACTTTCACAGATGTGCCTCAACAAGAACACTGGTTGCCAAAAATGCCATTAACTGTGTGTACTGCCAGGTCTAATGTTATGAAAGTAAGCCATGATATTGAGAATGCTTATAATTATATGCTGCATTCTTTTGACCCCCTGATCCCAAAATTTTTAGAACAATAAAAAAAACTGTCACTTTGAATTTTAATGCTCTCATTTTAATTCAATTCCTACACACATGATCAGATTTATATCCAGTATAGAGAAATGTAATAGTGATTAAATATATTTACACTTTAGCTACATATTCATGATGAACTACTAGAGTAAAGTCAGAGGTCCTCACACACCTTTCAACAGAACTGGAAATGCAGGTTTTCAGAGAAATATTGATGAGAGCACAGTAATTTTAAAACCCTAGCAAAAAAAAAGCAAATGAATGCAGAACCTTATGAATGCCTTTATGTATAAGACCCACGACATCAGGGCCTGCATTATGGTGTCATATTTGCTTACTTCTTCACTGTGTTAGGATGAATAAATGCACAGGCTGAGTATGTTTTTTTTTTTTTAAAGTAATTAGCCATCTGAACCATACACAGTACCACTAACCACTGAGGTTGATGTAATGAAAAAGACAGAAATAAAAGAAATCTTTATTTCCTGAATACTGTCTTCTTAGCTAAAGCCACAGCATTAAGACCCAGTTCAAAATGAGGCTTCTGTGTCCTTTACTTGAATTGAGATCAAAGCCATAAGGCTAAACCTCCACACCGTACAATCAATTTCAACACAAACATGCTGATACCGTGGCCTGCACAGGTGTGAATACTGTCCCAAGGGTCGAACTTTACATTCTGTACACTATAGAATACGGCAGGGTCCTGTGCTCTGGTCCACTGGGGAGGGGAAAATCAGGCCGGTTTGAAAAAAAAAACATTTCGCTATGTTGTATCTGACTAGAACTGGGGCCAGGTGGAAGAAGCCAAAACATGTAGCCCTAAAGACAGTGTAGTGGACTTATTCTAGATAGGGCACAGAGAGTAAGTAAACAGGCTAGTTACATGCCTTGCCCTGGAAAGTTGCCTTTTTCCATCCAAAGTGGCACTGTCAGCCAGGCAAATGAGTTTTCTTTACTAATTAATTGATTCCATATTCTTCGCTAAATCATGGTTTATGCATCCTCAGCTCTTTGAACCATCGTTTTTTATAGTATGAGCTGAGATGAAGGACAATTCTGTGACTCAAAGGGATGTTACTTGTTGATTTTCATACCCACAAATTACATTGCAATCAGATAATATGAAAGGATGTTTCATTGTTTTTCTCCATACACTACTCAGCAGGAATGAAACGTATGTAATTATTACCAAAATATCTCTAGGTTTTTAGTCCTGTCCGAATCCATCATATCCCTATTGTTTTTTTGACTGCACATGAATGCACCTGGAAAGAGGGTGTTCTGTTTTACCTGCTATAACATTATCTGTAGAAGGGAAAACATTTAATATTCCATCCGAATAAAATTGTCAGTAGTGTATCGGTATTGTTATTTCTTTCTTTTTTTTTTTTTTACCTCATGTGATTGGACGACTCTTGATGAATCATTAGTCACCTTATTAATTGACCGAGGAGACAAACTGCCAAGTTTCAGGATGTCTAAATGAAGGATATTTCGTTTTTACAATAAACACCTTTCAAAACTGAAGGAAAAAAGGATAAAGCAGATTTACAAATTCAGCAGCATGCATTATCCTCATGTGTGAGGATAAGTGGAATATGTATGCTTTATTTTGTTTTTTAAAAGAGTAGAGTAAAAGGTCTTAATAGACATTAAATTGAAAAACAAATTATGAAGGCTTTGGCATTTAAAAGTCTTAAATATGATGCACTGCAATGGCATTCAGTATTTTCCTTTTTTGTTTTCAAAATATACATTCCAATCGGTAATTTGATTGTTTGATTTACATTTAATTCAGTTCTTTAAATGATTTTCTATTTTTTATATTTTCAGTGCTTTTGAATGGGTTAAATATTGCTTTTTGTGGGTTTGGTTGGGTTTATTGTCAGGCTGAGGCAAAGGCAGATGCAAGTTCAAATTAATTTTATTTAAAGTGAAAAAAACTAAAGCCAAAAATAACCCAGGAAAAACAACACACCAAGAGCAAGAATAGAGAAGCAGAATAAACTGTGGTTATGGGGTTTGTAATAGGGTCATGTAAAGTGCAGGGACTGATGGGAGACGTAGTCCTGAGCACTGCTTGGCAACCACAACATTTATACTTTAGTTTTATAGGTAATAAAACCTCATGAAACTCAAATTCACTAATTGGTGGTAACTCATTACATGCTTTAACATTGAATTTTATATATTTTTTTTAGCTAAGCAGCAGTGATACCTGGTCATATCACCTGTTAAATGGATATTGAACAATTACATTCAGTTCTGCATTACTGACAGACGCTTTTATCCAGAGCGACTTACACAAGTGAGAAGTTGAGGGTTAAGGGCCTGGCTCAAGGGCCCAGCAGTGGCCACTTAGCAGTAGTGGGATTTGAACTCACTACTTTCTGGTCACTAAGTCCAACGTCTTAACCACTGAGCTACACTGCCCATCATCACGACCCATCATTAATGGGTCAGAAACATTGTTACATAGCATGTCAGGATGTGGTTATAGTTTGAAAAGCCATTTCTATAAAATGGTGAAAATTCTGATGATAATGTTGGATTACTTTTAAACAAGGGATAAGTAAACACGAGTACTGGATTATAGCTCTACTCTGTCTGGTCTGTGCCAAATCCAGCGGAATCCCTCACACACTACTAACCTGAACACCGAAAATCAATTCCCAGCTTCCCCGTTTAAGTTCACCAAGTTTCTGATTGCACCCAAGCATACACACACTATATCAACTGTCTGTTTGTGTCAGTCCATGTGCAGTTTCATTCAGTGATCATTCCTTTCAATTCCATCAATTTCCATGTTTTGATTCTTGCTAGTTTTTTTAGTTTGATATCCTTGGATTTTGTCTCTCATTTTTGGATTCATTTGCCAGTTTTAATAAAAGCTGTACTGCGATTGCAACCACTCCGACCTCCCATGCATGACATACTCTCTATTCTACTCATACATCTATTTTATGGTAAATATTTGCACACATTTTCTCATTTTCAGCAAAGGATATTCTTTAGAAAAATCATAATCTGCACCACTAGTAAGATTTGTTACATAGGCTTTTCTGGCAAACAGCAATCTAAAATTGTGGCCCCTTACCACTTACACGATTTCACAATTAGATTTCTACTACATCAGTTCAAATCAAAGTTTATTAAATAAAGTTGAGGTTTTCCAGTTACTCGCAAGCATCACATTACACAATGGTTCCAATTACTAAATTATTTCTGGCTTTAAATTCAGACATTTGCCAAAGATGGACATTTTTTCAACATTATTTTCCTTTCCTGATGGAAATAAGTGTCCATCCAAAATTGATACCATTTAAGATATTTATGTTTTTAGAAACGCACTCTTATACAGAAATAATATAATAATTTGAGAAGTTTACTCTTGGCCAATAGAAAGTCCATTATTACATACAGTATACTGTATATTATATTTACCCAGTGTTAATGTCTGCTGAAGGATGTATGGGCCAAGAATATTTGTGTCTATTATGTGTTTATAAATAGTCAACTGATGTAAATTTTACATGCTACATTGATCATGGCTCTTTTCTTTTCTTTTTTTTTGTCTTGCTTATTTATGGCTGCAGTAAAATCTTACTGGATTACAGTGTTCCCTCAAATCTGCGTTACTTACACTGTAAACCATGCAACTCATTCCAACAGTTAATGACCAGTACTGTTTGAAACAAGCCCATATATTTTGGAGTGACCATAAAATCCATAAAATCACTGGTCAATAACATTGTGTTAGGCTTGAGTTTTTTGGCCAAAGCTCCATGTTTCTTCACCAATGTGTTCTACGAAGAATGATTTATGCTACATAATGATTGAAATACTAGATCTGTCTGGAAAGTAATCAGAATGAAATTACCACTCACTGTAGGGCTTACGCATGAGGATAGGTTCAAGGTCAGTTAGAGTAGGATCTCAGATGATGTGTAGGACCTGTTTCAGTTGCATTCTAGCCTTCACAGTGCGTTTGTTTTTGTGAAAGGGTACGCAATCAAATTCTGCATGAAAATCTGTAAAAGAGCATCAGAAACTCTTGAAATGTTGAAGAAAGTTTATGGATAAGCTTCCCTATAATCAGCTCAAGACTACTGTTAGGACCAAGCTTTAAAAGAGGGTGAAAATTAGTTGAAGGTGAACCATGCATTGGACACTCATCCACATTAAAAATAGATGACAATGTGGCTGCAGTGATGTCTGTGCTGAACTGGGACTGATGAATGAATGTCAGGATGATCGAACATGAGTCAGCACTCACCTAAACCATTGCTCATGAAATAGTCACACTGGAGTGTCATCAAGGAACATCATATTCTTATTAGCCACAAATTGTTGGATAGATTAATAAGAAAGCTCAATTTCCTGAACAGAGTGATCACAGGAGATGCGTCATGGGTGTTCAAGTACGATCCTGAGACAAACAGACAAAGTGCTGAATGGCATACCATCACCTAGCCAAAAGAAATCTTACATGAGAGGAGGAAAAATATCAATCCACTGTTCCTCTTCTTTTTTTATTCTCACAGGATCTTCCATAAAGGATTCATACCAGAAAGCCAAATGGTAAATGGAAGGGTTTTGCATGTGCACCATTAGATCACCTTTTCGTGAATCCTCCATCATGACAACACACCAAGTCACACTTCACTGGCTGTGAGAGAACTTTTTGGCTGAAAAAAAAACATTCCAGTCCTTCCCATCCACCCTATAGCCCATTGGCTCTGTGTGATTTCTTCTTGTTCCCCAAGATTAAAACATGTTTGAAAGGCCACCACTTCAGCACAGTAAAGAACATCCATAGAGTCGTGACTGAGCCTCCCTCACAGTTGATGATTTCAAGTACTGCTACCAATAATGGCAGAGGTGTAGTTTCATAAGGATTATATTTTGAAGGTGATAATATTGAATTGTATTTTTTTTCAATGAATAAATAAAAAAATAGTATTATATACAATTATATTATATTCTTATTACTTTCTGGACAGGCCACACAGATCTAGAGTGACTCCTTTTTATTGCTGAGGCAAGCAGGTTCATCTGTAAAGAAATGAATGGTTTGATGGATCCATTGATTAAACACTGAACAAATGCATGTGTGCCTGAAGGCCTTCAACCTCACTAACACTGTCACATTCTTCCTATCTCAGATTTACTGAACATAAATGCACTGCTATCCAACCCCCACCCACCCACACAGACTCGCACACACAGAATCCCTGCATATCTCAACCTGACACATAATATGTTTTTGGCTTAATTGTTTTCTATATCCAAGTTAGAAAGAGCCATTTTGGAAGTAATGACAGTGGAGGGGGTGGAGGTGGTTAAAAGCATAGTGCCGTAAATCTTCTTCCCTGTATATAAATTTACATTACAATACAGGCAGGTTATTTCGATAAGCAGTTAAGATCTAATGACACTCCTACTCACATAAAGCATAGGGAAGTCAGGGAAAGAATTCAGGTGCTATACGAGGAGGACAGTCAGTTCACTGTACTGAGGCTGTCCATAGAAGAAAAAAAAAGGGTCCCACACAGAATGCTAATCACATGAGAATGTAGTGGCTGCCACTGTGGCTCTGCGGTGGCTCTCTTATTACAACAAGAATCCCATTCGGCCGGTCATCAGACAATCAGACCGGATTAATCAGGCTGGATCTCAATTACAGTAGAGGTAATTTTCATGGCATGGCACTGGGAACCCATGGGGGAGAGAAAAGGAGCAGGTTAGCTAAGCACTGGAACAGGGAGGTGGATTTAGAGTGCCTGTAGGATAATGAGCCAGCTGTATTGTTGAAACAGCTATTATTACACACCTTATTTGACTGTTTTCCACTACTGAGCATGCTACTGACTTCAGGTACTTGAGGAGATGATTCCATGCACATTTCTTTGCATTTTCAGCCAAACCAAGCAAGTTTAAGCAAAGATTAAGAAGACCATGAGCTAGAGGAATAGTTTTGTACCCAAACCCATTTCTTTTGGACTCTGTCCTAGAGTGGACATCTTTTCAACCTTTCCACCCAGTGCAGTACTCTTGATTTATGGTGGACAGGGGAAACTGACCATTAAAGCTATGTAAATTTCTTTGCAGAGGGGAGAGGTTGGTAGTGGACCACCCACTCAGAGTCTCCCTGTCCATTCTCTGGCCTACAAATAGGAGAGGCTTTTATACAGAGGTCAGGGCCATTTAAAACCCTCCTGAAGCCTTTAGAGGTCTCGGCTTGGGTTAATGCATCAGAGGGTTCTAGTGTCCCTCCCTGTCAGGAAGCAGTGCAATGTTGTGAGCTGTTGCAACTGCCCTCCATGTAGGAGAAAATGGAGACCTGTTTGAAGCTGGACGAAGGTGACTATCAGCAATGTTTTGGGAGTATAGGTTACTCTGGAGAGAAAGCATTCCCAGATGCTTCTCGTCATGCAGCATGTATGCAGAAATATCCATCATGCTAGCCATGTCATTTAGGAGGTCATTTCACTGACATTAGTCAGTTCAGTCTTGTGTGGTGAAAATAGTCCAGGTTGCTCATCTCTGTACTCCCCGTCCTGTGTTTCCCACTTGTCTTATGTCATAGTGTTATGGTTCATTGCCAGACTCTGCTGGAGTCCTGTGGGTTTTGGCACCTTTTTCTAGATCCCTGCTGCTCCGCCCTCAGCCTTCTTCACATATCTACTAAGACAACCATACACTTCCTGCTGGGGCAGCTAAGCCAGGTTTCTTCAGCATCCTGCTGCTTCTCCTGCCAATATCCCAAGGTTCCTCAGTAGCTCAGAGCAGACAGAGTCTACAGAAAGATATAAAGCCCCTTTTACATTGAACATGCTTGTAAAATAGTTTTTTTTTACTATGAGTTCAGTACAACAGTATTTATTCAGGTAAACACAAACTGTAATGTGATGAAACCTGAAGTGACTTTTGTGAGTCTATTTAATTAATCCACAGATGGTGCACTATTTGCAACTACTGCACCTCTTCTCTCTGATTTGTTCCCCTGGTATCTCAGAACATTAATCTATATCCTATATTGCACATAAAACATAAAACAGTCCAGGCATAGAAACTTGCCAGTCACATCCTACTATATGTACCCAAAAAGGTCATACTATAATTCTTCTTTCTGTTTTTGCTGTGTTGGCATTTTGGTCTCTTCTAAGGTATTTGGTCTCCCTTCTGCTCTAAAAGTTATTGTACAATTATGGCTTCATACAATACAGCAAAGCATAATCAACCATTTAAACTAGATTTCTTTTATTTTCCTATTATTTCTCCCTCAAGCTCTTTCTGTCACACAGTGATTACTTTAATGGCTATAGTGTCTTTTTAGTTCAAACATCTTGTACTCAAGTAGTGCTCTCTTATTCTCTCTCTCTCTCTCTGTCTGTAGTATGTGATAGAAATATATAGTCTGCTATGTGCTGTAGTGTCTCGGTGGAGCCATTGTGTCGATAGCTTTTGCATCTCATCATTATCGTCTTCGCTGCACAGAATGCTATGGGAACATCATCCAGAAAGCACATCCAATTTCCCTCCTCGCACTCTAACAGAACATGTACGAAGGGGGCAATAACAGGAGCTAGCACATAGTTTCCTTGTTCCATTCTTTTTCACTATAATATGCTAGTACTACAGAAATGGGGGCCATTTCTGATGGTTTGGAGGACTGCTCTGTCGGGTATCATTGTAAACATCAGTTTGCTCTGGAGGGGAAAGTGAAAGGGAGAAGGGTGTGGCTTCAGGGTGAGGAGCGAAATTGCCAACCTAAGGTTTCTGATTCGTCCTGTTATTATTTTTGACATCAGTCATTTACAATAGCTGCGAAGGTGGCAATGGAAAATGTGATATTGATTGTGCGCCCCGCGGGCTTTTCACACCCCTCAGTCCTCTGCTGTGTCTCTTTTTCTTCTACTCACACATCCACAAGCACAATCTCTCTCTCTCTCTCTCTCTCTCTCTCTCTCTCTCTCTCATGCACTCTGTCTTTCTTTCTACACACTGCTTTCTCTTCCCTCTCTTCTCTTGCTTCTATTTCTTTAAGACACCATGAAATGGCCTGTTTGATTAATGATGGATGGTTTGCTGCTGTAGGCCGTTTATACCAAATACCGAGCTGAAAATACACAAATTGTACCACAATAGCACATCGGAATGGCTGCTCATAATGTGTTAACCCAAATGATCTGTATGCAATGAAAGCAACTCATTGTTAAAGTGCTGTTGCTCAGGCAAGCGTCATTAAAACACAGGAACTGAATGAGAGAGTTGGCCCTATGGGAAAGATACACCTGTACCATAAACATTAACGTGTGATGTCTGGAGACTACCTGAGACACTGCCTGGTTTGTTTGCGCAGGTCCGATGTTTATGGATCGTCAGGGCCTTGACACAGGCAGAAGAAGCTAATTTCCAGGGCCTAGGTGAAGAAAATAAACCAAAGAGTGAGAGGTAATGCATGCTGTCCCAAACAGCGTGGAGGCTGACAGACCAAAAGCAAACACGTAAAACGAGACCTCTTCAAAGAGAACAGAGCAAATTGTATCTCCCACAGGGTGAAGAGTCTGTGTGTGTGTGTGTGTGTGTGTGTGTGTGTGTACACCATGTTTTTATATCTTTGTGGTGATAGGATAGGAATATCAGATATTTTTGCCTTTGTGGGGACATTTTGTTATTTCCCATATGGAAAGTGTTTTTTTTTGTTGTTGTAGCTTTTAACAAAAATTAAAAAATAAAAGAGCCTTTTCATTACTGTGCTTAAGGTTAGGCTTAGGGTTGGCATTAATTAGCTGCAGTATTAACTATGTCGATGGAAAGTCCTCACAAGTATAGCAAGACACAACACGTGTGTATGTGTGAATCTGTCTGCACTATCATTAACCATAGACGTCTGGCTCCTTTCTCAAATTAAAAGTATGACCCTCACTCTTTCTCTCTCCTTTGTACAAAAAAAACCTGATTAGCCAGCTAAGAGACAAACTCATCAAAAGTTCGCTCCTTTTTTGCCCGTGACACATCATTATACACATGCAAGCTAATCAACAGCTAGTCTCTGTGAGAACAGTGCAACATATTTTCCTTCCTGCCAGCTTTCCATCGAACTGCCCTCGACGTAGCACAAATCAGCCATAAAGCAACAGATAAATCCACACTGATGGACGTGAGCACAATAATTATATGAGTCCTGACAAGCACAGAAGAGAATGCCACTTACATGTGCAATAGGCAACTTGTCAGGAAAAATGCACCACATTTTTCCATTTAATTAGTTTTTTTTTCCATACAGTCATTTCTATCTGCAATGTAGAATGGAGAAATGGAGTCTTCTCTTGTTTAGGTGAGATTTTGTTTCCCCATGTAGCAGCACAAAAACAATCCCAGCTGTATTTTTCTGCTTTCTCAATATAAACTTGTGGTCACATTTAATAGAGCTTGAACCGATAACACACACGCGCACACGTATACAAACTCCTACCTGTGTAATTAGGCTACAGACTGTCATCGCATTAGTGTGCATGCGAGAATCAGGCATAATGAGGAGGAGATTATAAGCTTTGTGTGCCAGTTTGCTGGTAAATGTGTGGCATGCTGAAGGGATTTGGACTGAAAGCTTGTGCTCTCTGGTTACAACAACTGTTGCATTAAGGCTTTTATTCACAAGGGTTAGGAAAACAAAGACACAGACAAGATAAGATAGATGGCAAAACAAGAGACCCTCCTCAGGAAATAATGTTTGAGGTGTTCTCAAGGTGCTGAGATGTTAAATATTCTATTTTACCTACTTTTACATACAATCTTGTGTAGCAAGTCTGATGTTTTTTCAAAACAGACGCTTTCGGGTTAGTTTCCTTGGCCCCCTGACTCACTCTTGGGATGATGTCTTCTTCAAAACAAGTGCTGCAGAACCCCTATTGAGCCAGGGCTCAGGAGGTTAATAAAAAATGCACAGAAGAGAGGCTATGAGTTTAGAGGCAGATAACATCACTGGCTTTATTAGCCTTTTCTAGATAAGCAAAATAGCACTGTAAAACAGCATGTGGCCCAGGAACATGATGTGAAAATAGAGCTACCACCCTCTGACGTAAAAACAAAGACTGAGGAGGGGCTAAACAGAGAAAGACATGAGTGTGGGATGCTTTTGATCAGCTAAGGGTGAATGCCCAAACCCCAAACTTGCAAAGCTACAGAGGTTGCTGTTTAAGATGGTTGGTGTCTCTGTGTGCCCCTTTCCTCCATTTTGGTGTTACGTGACTTTGGAGGACTTCCCTTCCCCCTCCTCGACCCTGCTTCCCCCGAATGCTTTTCCATGGGACCCTGTGGTTTGGCCCTCAGAAAGAAGAGAATCAGCCCAGGAGAGCAACAACCAGTGTGCCTTATTTAAAAGAGGATTATCTATTAACCTCCAGAGGTCCACAGAGAAAGAGAGACAATTGTTTGCATATGAGCTTAAACAATACAAAGAGAGAGCTCACTGGTGCATTTGCATAATAATTAAAATGCATTCTGATATGCTTTAAATAAAGTGTTAGAATTATGCCCGTAAACGTGGGCTGTCTTTAGTGGTGGGTTTGTGAGCTCAGATGTTTTGGATATACACAGCAGTTTTACCACAAATATCATTATCTTTGTAATTATATCATCAGCTGTGTTTACTGGCACTCTGGAATTTCCATTCTGAGAACACGTTTAGTCATGAGACACTTTGTTTTCATCAGATTCGGTCAGCAGAAAAACAACAAAAAAATTAAATGTTACCCTAAACACTTAGCCTGACAGAATCCTGATTAATGCACAGACATCTCCTTTTAATACATTCTTAATTTAATACCAGCTGCTAGTGGTACATTTCAGCCTTTAGATCAGGATTAGAAATGCAAGAATTTTTTATGAACCCTATATTCAACTTCTCTCCAGCTCTCCTTTCTATCAGGGCACAGAGGGAGGATCAATTCACATGTTATGTGACCTATGACCTCGGGCTGCACAGCTGGGGATGGTGTTCACATTCCTACTCCACTAGGCATGAATCCATTAACCCATGAAACTGCACCAAGGCAGGTAATTGTTAATTCAACTGACTATTTTAATCAACCTCTCTTTCCAGCTCAGAAAATCCCTTAATTTCCTTCAGAATTACTGGATATCTTTATACAGACATGGAGCAACAGCATTAGCTTTCTTCTTTAGTCCAGCTGTGTAATGGACCATTCTGGAACAAACTGGGAGCAAACTGGTTGCACTCGGCCTGAGTTTCTTTTTCGAAGCTGCATGCACGGTGAATTTAGAAGATAGATGGTTAACCAATGTTTCAGAAAATGTCTCACAGGTGCTATTATACGGGGTGATAGGATTTTAATGGCTTTGATGATAAAAACACATGGTGACAATGAGCTCACAGGCTAGAACGGTGGGACTCCATACTTCGCAAGAAGTTCCACAATTGGTCTCGAACTTGCTCGCCTTGTGTACACTCACAAGCTGTACTTCAAAGAGCTTGCGCTTTATTTTAACTGATCAGTATCAACTTGAAGAATTAGAAATGTAAGTTATGGTTTAGGCATGAAAGGCTAAAATATGCTTTGAGCTCGGTCTGAAATCTCCTCTGTGTTGAGTCATTGAGCTCCTTTCCCTTCCCCCCCATGTGCTGCCCTCCATAGCCTCACTCCTTACTGAGTGAAACTCCTTCTTGATAAGTGAATGGGTTCATAGCTGGGAGGTTATGGATACCAGTGGCTGTTAGAGGTTGCAGTGTCAAGGATCCCTCTGTGTCTGCCAAGCCTTTCATCTCCTGACAAATAGGAGGCCTCTGTTTTTGTCTGCGGTGGGATATATGTAAATACCCATGTCATAGGGGATTTTGGCAAGATATTTTCCCTCTTTCTCAAAACGGGATGTATGGAAAAGGCTGAAATGGATGGGCAGAAAGCTGTGGCAGTTGTATAACAATACAACCCAGCTATCTTAGTGGAATGTTGTTATTACTGAATCCCTTGTGTGCATTAGGACTTTTTTTAGACACTGACTTGATTTTTTTCTGCTATAGACACTTGAGCCAGAGTACTCGAGCCACTACATTAGTCTATTGCCCTGCATTCCTTCACATCATAGATATGTACCTCTTATACACACACCTCAGTCTTTCACAGGCTCAATCACAAGGCAAAAAAAAGCCACGTCAGCAAAATCTTGTCCTTCTTTGCCTGAATGGGGCCCTCACTTTACTTTTGGATAGTGACTGGCCTTATAATTTTCAAGTAGCAACTTTGTCATTGCCACTAGAGTCATGGCATTATGGGAATGCAAATGCTGAAATCACCTGTGATAAATATGACCTGCTACGAGCACTCAGTAGATCAGGTAATTAGGTCTTCCTTTCTGAAAGCAGACTGTCTATCCATACCCTGTAGCAGTTCCAGGCCAGTCCAGGAGAGATGGATTACAGGTGCTTCCTGTGGTCGGAAACGGCTGATTAAAGAGGTTAGCCCTGTCCTCCTCTGTGCATCCTGCTCTTTCTTTTTTTTTTTTTAGACATTTCTTTAACTTCAACACCCGATCCGTAATCAGCTCTGAAGATGATGGTATTAGCCTGAAAAATCTTGCAGCCTCTAGCAGCGGCCGAAGAATTCCCCACCCTGCATTCTCAGCTGTGTTTAGATAAATAAAGAGACAGTGAGTGAGGGGCTTTCTCCAACAACGTGCTTAAGGGACAGCTGACAAGAGTGTCGCCAACAAAGGGTGTTGGTTACATACTCACTCAGCCTCCACACCAAACATGCCATTCTCACCCCTCCCACACACAGTCAAGTCATGCTATACTTCTGAGGACTTTCCATTTCCATAATTATTAATGCACCTAATTAATGCTATGCCTAACTCTAATCCTACACTTAGATGAAAACTTGCCGTTCCTTTACTGAGGATCTTTTATTATTCTTTATTTTAAAAAACTACAAAAAAAAAAAAAACACTTTTCTTATAGGGACCAGCAAAATGTTTACAATGTAAAAAAAAAAAATATCAGATATTCCTATCCTTGTGGGGACATTTCCCCACAAACATATACATATACATCTACATCTGTCCCTCAAGCACCTGTCCCTCATACAAGTAGTTTTCATTCAGCATATAGGAAAAGCAGCCAGGACTGCTGGAAAAGCATTATAGATAGCCATCTCATGATGATGACTAGGAATGACAAAGCTGTCATCAACGGTACTTTGCATATTGTCGTAACACTTTTAGTGTATATGTGCTATTATTTTGATGTCTTGCCCATTTCCGATGTCTTGCCAGTTGAAAATCTGGAATATTCAAAAAATAGAGGCAATCATACAAGAATGTGTTTCTAAGTCTAGGATACTGCACACACTCTTAGGAGCACTTGATGTAAGGCAATAAAGTAAACAATAAAGTGGCAAGATGACTATTTATTTTCAATTCTATATTATTCTCAATGTATATGTTTGTCACATAGCAACGACATGTCATGATGAGCAACGACAGCATAAGCACCATGTGCATTGAGATGTGCTCAAATCCATGGAAATTAGGTGTAATACAGTAAAGCAACAATTTGGCCTCCAACAAATCGTATGGAAAATGTGATCACAACTTTAGATCTTATCTGGAATTAGTTCCTATTTAATACTGGATGCAAAAAAAACCTGAATAAACATGTAAATGTCATTTCATCTTATCCTATCATGTAGGACTGTGTATAGAAAAATATTAAACAAAAAAAAGCTTGGAATGAAGAAGCACAGATTATTGGTGCCTCTGTTGAGTGCATGTAGCTAGTATATTTAGCTTGCTTTGCTAATCTTTTGGCGAAGCTAATATGAAGCCTAGAACGCAGCATATAAATCAAGAAACCAAACTTCACACCAGTCTATTTCATTTGTGTTGAACTATAGCTAACGAAGGTATTAATAATACTGTATATTTAATTAATGTACCTAATGTACAGGTGTTAGACAATGAAACTGAAACACCTGTCATTTTAGTGTGGGAGGTTTCATGGCTAAATTAGACCAGCCTGGTGGCCA
>JAOVYV010000002.1:9647502-9665729 GCA_025674545.1 Hassar affinis | reverse complement strand
TGGCTTTTTGGCTGAACTCTTCCATGAAGACCACTTCTGGCCAGACTTCTCCGGACAGTAGATGGGTGTCCCTGGGTTCCACTGGTTTCTGCCAGTTCTGAGCTGAAGGGGCTGCTGGACATTTTCCGATTTTGACAGGCAATAAGCTTGATGTGTTTGTCATCTGCTGCATTAAGTTTCCTTGGCCGAACACTGCGTCTACGATCCTCAATGTTGCCTGTTTCTTTGTGCTTCTTCAAGAGAGCTTGAATAGTACATCTTGAAACCCGAGTCTGCTATGAAATCTTTGTCTGGGAGAGCCCTTGCGCATGCAGTACCTTGTGTGTTGTTGCTGTGCTCAGTCTTGCCATGGTGTATGCCCTGTGACATGAAACTGTCTTCCACAACCTCACCTTGGTAGAAGAGTTTGGTGGTTCCTCACCCAGTTTTAAGCTCCTACACATCTATCTATGTTTCAGTTAATGACTGTGTTTCAACCTACATATGAAATTGATGATTATTAGCACCTGTTTGGTATAATTGTTTGATCATACACCTGACTATAATCCTACAAAATCCCTGACTTTGTGCAAGTGTACTTGAGAATTAATGCTGGTTTGAAGGAAAAGGCTAGTAACACCAAATACTGATTGGATTTAGATTTTTTTGTTTTTCATTCACTTTGCATTTTGTAAATTGATAAAAAATAGACAAATCAATATTTGTATGTTTGAAGGCATTCTTAGTTCACAGCATTTTTTCACACCTGCCTAAAAACCTTTGCACAGTACTGTATATTTGTGGTGGCTTTGGCTAGATGGCCAGGAACACTTAGGTGGGAAGTCAAAACTAGTTCCTAGTTCACTAGGTTATGAAGGAATCTGTGGTATTGGCTGATGTTATCTATTGCATTTTTTTCCAGTGCTGTGGTTCAGTGCAACAGCATGAGCATGAGTAATGCAATACCAAAAGACTGATTTAAAAGAAAACCATTATGAGGGAACATTAGTACATGCTACAGGCAGAAACAATGACAAAGTTTGTAATGCTATTAACTGTTAGGTAAAAAATGGTAAAATCCTGAAATTACAAGCACAGGTAGAAAAGAGTGATTATTGATCATGTTCTTTAAGATAGAAAGCACTAATGTAGGACAAAGAACTTTGGTGATGCCAAAGTTTCTTGTTTCCTGCATGGGGGAATATTTAAACAAATGTAGCTTTTGGTTTTCACTTCTTTCATGACATGTATATTGATGGGTCAAATATGTATTTTGTTGTGAAGTATTATTTCATAATGCCAAATGAGCGAAAAATGCTTAGCAATTCTTTAAGGCTGGTTTCTCATTCATACCTTCACTCACTAAAGGTCAGTTGGAGTGACTGCAGGTGGTTTGCATGCAAAGTAAGGTTCAGTAAAAACAGTGTCTGACTCCTGCATGAACCCAGAAACCTCCAAGCACTCTTCCTGCTGAGCTCACTACCTGAAGCAATAACGTTGCCCTCGGCAATGTCAACCACATTCTCACCACTCAAACCCAAATTAGTTCATTGCTTCTCTCCATGCACAGAAGCGGTCCTCTTCCATTGCGGCTTCAAGGATTTAGTGGTGTTCAAATTCCCACATTTGCTGCATAATTATAGATTGCATGTGTAAAGAATTGGAAGTGGGGCGTGGGCTGATGAGAAGGGATTAAGCTGCAGAGCTTTCTGGAAGATAACTCAGCAGGGCTTTCAGTTGCATAGAGTCTGCAAAATAAGGCAAGTGGGGATGACATCATCCTTTTAGGCATCCTGGGAGTTCTGCTCAGTCAACACATACACACACACAAACATCAAGTATGCCATGTATAGCAGTGATTTTGCATAGATACAGTGGAGAAGATTTTGGGATCACAATCTAAACTGCAGCTCCATAGATTGTGGCACATTTTTACTTCTTGGCAGGGATCAAATGTCCCCGCATGGACAGGAACATCTAAAGGTTTTTGTCATTGCAATAACATTTGACTGGTTGCTCGGTTGCTTTTTGAAGAATTGCAGATTTTATTTAAAAGAAGAGCTAATAGAGCACAATATTTCATTTAGATCACTCAATTTAAGGTTATAGCTAACCTTTATTGTAGGCATAGCATTTATTAGCTTCTTTATTAAATAATGTCAGTGATGGAAGATCTTCATGGGTATAGACCAAAAAGTGTGCATGTATGTGTGCAATGGATGTGTGAGTGTGTGTGTGTGTGTGTGTGTGTGTGAGTAAGAGAGAAAGAGAGAGAGAGAGAGAGAGAGAGAGAGAGAGAGAGAGAAAGAACACACTTATGCACACACACAGCCCTGTTTGTCTTCACGATAATTTTTCACTATTATTATTATTATTATTATTATTATTCTTTTGCTAATCAGTGCTTAATTTCTATTGATTTCCTCTGTCTTTGGCACTCAGTTAGTTAATTAATTAATTAATTAATTAATATTTCCCATAACGCTTTGGCAATACTGTAAATGTATATGGTCATGCCAGTAAAGCTTCTTGAATTGAATTGAATTTAGAGAGAGAGAGAGAGAGAGAGAAGGAAAGTCAGAGAGAGCTTGTTTTTAAGACGGTTTCTGCTGACTGAGAGCAATGTGCCAGGCCAGATCTGGGATTCACCAGGTCACAGCCTTTCACTGTGAGAGGCCCCAGCTCAAAGGTAACTGGTCAGAGAGAGAGAAAAGAGCTCTTGTTCTCCTGTTCACAAAAGCCAGATCTGGACATTCCTAAATAATCAATTGCTGCACTCACCATTTGTTTGCACCGCCTACATAACTGCTTCTTTTTATTGTTAGGATTTCTACTTTTCTGATAGAATAAAATGCTTTTAGATTGTATGTCACAGAATTTCTCAATATACACATTTTGTTCCATGAAACAATTGCATGTCATTTCTTTAATCAGTCCATCAGACAACCAGGAGCTTTGCTGTTAATTAGTACACAGTAAAGCATGCCCCTTTGGTGGTTTAAACAGCCTCTATGTATGGAAAGGTTAATGCTGAATTTATTACTGGCAGCAGTCAGTCAGATAGTACTTTTAAGATTCCATACCAGGGCCTATTGATCGAAGGATGCCACTGGCCACAGACCTGACATGACATTGTGTACTACAGAGACCATCAAGGTGCTATTGATGTCACCCTGAGCCCTCACTCATGAGAAGCAACCTGGGTTCCTTGAGCTCTATTTGCTAAATGTTTCTCTCGCTTCGATATGTTATTTGTATCCATCATATCTATCTGTCTGGAGTAGAAGAATTTTTTTTCTTGATGCATTCAAACCTCTAACATTCAGACTAATGGCATGTACTGTAATGCAATTAAGCTCCTTCAGGACAAAAACAGTGGCTGAGATTTGGCCAATAAACTGTTTTTTTTTTCTTTTTTCCTTCACCCCACTTTGCTTTCCCTTTTCTAAAATGGAGTGCCTAGTGTTTATCTAGTCTATTAATCTCACTAAGTATTTTGTGGAAAGGAAACAATAGCCCTGGACATTGCCTTTTTCCTTAGATGCAGGCCTTTGATAGGAAATCTATACACACTGAAAAGCCAATTTCTCCTGCTCGGATAGTGTAGAGCCAGAAAGAGTAGCCAGCAGAAACACTTGGAGAAGAAAAAAAAACTCCTAAAGGGAAGGACCTACAGAAGGAAAATGGTTTATTGGTCCAAGTTGTCCTTTTGCGATGAGCTTCCTTTATAAAACACAGTGTAGCTATTATAAGAAAAGGCAAGGAAATTTCACTTGTGCCAGATGTGCCTTCCACAGAGCTATGAGAGTGTTAAGAGAATGTGCTGTTAGGACGAACGCCACAGCTAGGATAGGAATGGGCATTTTTATGTTAATATCGATCAAGGATATGTGTTTGTCTCACCCATGCCCCCACTCAGCCTTTTGTTTTTGCCTTGCGTAATGATTCCTGATGTAATTCAGGCTTAGCTGCCTGCAATTAATTCTGTGCCTTCAGGACTTCTCAGGCTTTGTATCTAAGGTCAAGCAGGGTCAGGGCAGAGTTTCCCTCCCCTCTGTCAGAGTGTCTGTGTTTCCCACTAAGCACTTGTAGGTTTGTGTGGAAACCACAGCACATGAGGCTAAATCTAGCTAGCAGCTGGTACTATTCACTCTGTGTTTACTTTCTTGTGCTAAATCTACTGCTACCCATAATGACATTGCACCAGCTTTCTCAGACTAAGTCTCCTAATCAAGAGACTCTTTATAAAAACCAGACCAGCTCTCTGTACTAACGCCAGTGATTTTCTCATGTCCTCTCATGTCCTTTCACCCTGACACAACTTCTCAAATTTGAACAGTAACTCAAGAAGTAAAGGCAAGTTTTTCTGACCTCTTCTGACCATGACGGGCAGCGCTACCAGCACTGCATATGGGAGCTGTTTGTTCATTGCTGTGTCAGCATGGCCCGCTGTGCCCCTGAGCTAAGTCTAAACACTGCACTTTGTGGCCGAGAAGCCATCTGTCGGAAGACGGGAATCTGACAGGCAGTCCAAAAGCCAGTAAACAGTGGTGGCTGTTAAGCTGCCCTATGTTCCTCTGTCATGTAAATTTCAGCAGTGAGTAATGCTCAGTCCTAATCTCACACCACAGTTGAGGAACATACATATAATCCAGGCAGCCAGCTGTTTGCAGGACCAGTAAAAGACCTCATAGACATATCAACATATGCTCTTTCAGACTGGAGATCATCGTTAAGGCAATATGTGAATTTTGAATTAAGCAAAATGTTTGTGCATTTCTTGTTTACAAATCAACTGGAACTGTGTGTGTGTGTGTGTGTGTGTGTGTGTGTGTGTTCATGCATGCGAGTTGGAGGGAAGTGAAATTTCACATTAAACTTAAATTACAGGATCTGGGATCAAAATAAAACACGGCAGGTGATTAATGATTCATGTACTGCACACTCCGTGTGATGCATATAATATCATTTAATGTCTTTTTTTTTTTTTGCTTCAAATGTACATGAACTAAAGTGCAGCTTTTTGGAAATGTCATTACCTCATTGCTCATTAGAAGCTGAATTTTATCCACTGGTGAGTAGAAGTCAGGGGCACTTCATCCTCCAATCTCATACATGATTGCAGAGATTTACATGGGGTAATTATGTGTCTCTGCCTCACCACCTCTGAAAAAGATCAATTCCACATTTAGACTATGTGTGTGAAAACGATGCCGTATGGCTCTTAATAGGTCACCAAAATGTGTGTAATAGCCTCTTCCCTTGTCCAGTGCACCAGTCTCCTGGGAGCACTGACTACCATCTGCACCTTGTGAAAAGGACAGAGACAGATAGATTACTAAAAGTAATATTTTTAAAGTAATATTTACAGCTTTTATTGGCAGATGGAGATGTGATCAATGTTGCACAAAATGAATCATGATTGATTTGGCCTGTATCTACCCATTTTGTCAAAGGGCCAATAGGTAATCCTTGAATTGTCAAAGCATAATGCTGAGGAAGCAACTGTTCATATGGATAAGTCACACTTGGCTCTCTCACCCCTGCCCTCTTACAGAAAAATAGAATAACCCAGTAGGCCATATAGTGCATTTTCCCATTAGCTGCCAGCATCTTCAGGCTATAAGTGCATCTTTATCACATTTTTACCTTCTACTGGCTGGCTTCTACACCGATACTTTAAGACAAAAGATCTTCTGGGCTGTTCTAACCTGATTGACAACTAACCAATTCTTTCAGAGTAGCTAATATTTTGAGATCTACAGCATTAGATTTGAAATCCCACTCAGTGCAGTATTATGAGGCCTGCCTGACTGGGTGGATGGAAGTTCTTGTTTTTTTAATAGCCTCTACCAACAGACCAGAGTGTGTAAACACACTGGTAAGGCCAGTGGCTGAAACTCTACTCTTACTGCCCCACCACAGACATTGTCCCTGGGCAGACAAGGGGCAGGGCTAAGGGGCAGACATCCCAAATAGGAGCACTATCTCATCACACAGAGGCACAGTAAAGAAAAATAGGGTTCAGTGGGGCACTCGGATCCATGATAAGAGAGCAGAGGGTGGCTGGTTTGGAGTTATTCTCACGTAAACAATAGCTCTCTGCTCTCTGGAGATTCAATTGATTTACGAACTCACAAAGATTTGTGGTGTGACAGTAAATCATGCCTCGAGTCTTACATGGCTGCTGCTCAATAGATGAAGGCAATACTAAAATTTTGTGAGGGAAGAAATAATCAGTCATTTCATTTTTTTCATAGAGCCTAACCTTACATTTCTCTACCTCAGGCATGCAATTAACTGCTTTTTTTTCTTAATGCTGGGTCTGATGGAGCCAGCTTTCAGAGCCAAAGCTTATTTTACAGTTTTTCTTCATTCTATTTTTAGACAACATAATCACCTTTGTTGATGACTCTACCATACCATTTTCTATAGGAGTTTAGCCTGGATTTAGCTTTGATCATAAATTGTTAAAGCACTGAGATATTCTGGAAGGTTGCAATAACCGTATAGCCCACATTGCCTCCACAACTCTAGTTAATTTTTAGCTAGAAGAGAAAAAAGCTTGATATTTAAGTTTGACATGGCAATCATATTATTCTATACATTTTTTTTTCACCCACGCACTAGACATACACACAGAGATACACCTCCCGAAAGACAGCAGGTATTAGCATGAGAAAGAGTTCATGCAGACAGCACTGCACATTATGCATTCATGGAGTTTATATGAAATTCTGCCACTGTCACTCCTGCTGGTCCATAATCTAGCAGCGGCGCCTCAAAGTGATCTTCCGAACAATCGAGTGCACAACATATGTCGAAGAGAAAATAAGGCACTCATTAAAATATAGATCAAATGTAAGGAAAATGATGATAATATCAAAACTGTCAGGGGCTGCCAGGGGAACAGCATTGACTGTTAGTGTTAATGAGACAAAGCTGTTTTTTTTAGTTTAGAGGAAGAAAATGTGCACAAGTAATAAATACAAACACTATATTTTTCTTTGACTTCAAGCCTTGTCATCTGGAAAATTGTGCCATTATGCTGTAAACCACTCATATTATTCCCAGAGTGTGAATAATAATAGCTATCTTTTTTCCCCCACTGCCATCTCAAAGTGAGTTTAGAGACATGCTATTAAAAAGATTTTAAGTTTCTGCTCAAAAGAAAAAGAAATAATGGTTGCAAAGTAGATGCCATAGATTTGTATGTAAACATGAGTGGAATAAATATAAATAGTGCATTGAAGCTGAAACTTTTTAATATGGTCACAGTAGTCATTAATTGATTAGTGTTTACTTATTATAAAATGTACTTACTTTTTTAGGAAATAATCAGCATGGGGTGCAGCAAATGTTTTTGCCTCACAGCTCCAGGGCTTGGGGTTGGTATATGTGTGGGGTTTTGTATGTCCTTGTGACTGGCTGTCTAAACCATCATATTCATTAATGCCAAAACAGTATCCTATACTTGCGGAATAGTGATCTCATCCAGTTGCACTGTTCAGAAAGTTTCATTCACTAAAATGAAAACACAAGAAAGGATCAAATAAGAAGCAGAGGTTAATTACTTTTCAAGAAAACCATGTCCTACATTGTTTTATTTCATTTAGTCTACATCAATTTGCAAGCAGTTAGAATTTTTACATACATCATATTTAACATTTGCATTTGATTTAATGCTGTGGAATGTCAGTGAGACAAGCTCGTTTCTGTTAACACTTACACTACTGCAGCTGTCACCAGCCATATTTTCTCAAGAATTTAATAAAAAAAAATGTAAGTTACAGAGAAAGGGGGAAATGTCCAATTCTGTCCTGACACCTTTTTTCCATGGAGGAAAACATCACTCAAGACACCTTTTACAAATGGCTCCTTACAGAAAACATCATATAAACAATTATACACTTTTATTTGTTAAAAAGCAACACATTTTAGAAGCCCATTTACTGGCCTAACTAGCCAACCTATTCTGGTGCCAAGTCCACCACTTGGAGAACCCACAGAAACCCTCTCTTGCACAGACAATTCCACACATAAAATCCTGGTTAAGGTCCATAACAACATAGTCAACACTGTGTGTATCAAATGACTGGTCAGATGGCTGACAATTGCCTGAACTTAACTCAATTGACCCTGTGTCCACATGAACTTGTAGCTCAGCACTTTCCCCAACATCTTTTCCACATGTTGAAAGCCTGTGACTTCCCACAGTATCTTGACTCTAGCCATCACTGGGGACAAACTTCCCCCATGAAGACAGCAGCAGAAAATTAACAAGCATGATTAGGTTCCTGTGGACCCTCCTGAACTGTCCTGTAACAGGACGTTGAATGTTATATGTATGAAGTCATTTACAACAATATATACTGCATTCTCCCAATGATCAGCTAATTTATTTTTCCCCTTTCTCTCTTATTTGTCAGTAGGACCCTGTCTACTTCAACAGAGAAGCCTTTCATCTTTTGACTATACACTTCGCGTTGCTTGACCTGTTGTATACTAATATGATTCTGAGAGTGTCATTGCCTCCAGCAGAGCCTTCCCCTGAAACTGAATATACTTGTCCACATCTATAGTCTCTCCATCTAAGAGAACACTCAAAAATTACATTGGCAGGTAAATTGGGGGTGCTGCCAAACATCAGGAAAAAAGGTGGAAACCCTACAGTTTCATGAATGGTGCAGTTACACACAAAATTCATTGTGTTCAGCATTCATTGTGTTCAGCATTGCTTTAGAAAATGGCAGGAAAGCTGGGATCATAGTATCATTTAGTGGGATCATTTAACTCAGGTGTGGTTAAAGTGTTCATTCTGGCCATTAACCATAGGGTGGTATACTCCTTGGTCCAAATGAAAATGTGACAGAAATCCATACACAAAAAAGTTAGACTAGTAAAGTGTCAGTAATGACAAAAACATCAACTGACCTGTTGCCTGCATCCTCTGCTGACCACCAATCAACACACTAACCCACAGCAGTGCTGTAGTGCTGTGCTGTGGACATGAGTGGAGATCTGGCTTCCAGCTCTGGAGTCTGGCTCAACACACAACTTGATAGACTGAGCAATAAACAATATAACCTCATCAGTCATTGTGTCCCACTAGAAACATGGCCTGGCAAGCCATAAAGTGTGTTACTTCCCTGGTGGCCTGCACTGTCATGCATAGCCCTCAGTACTCAACTCCTCAGAACAACTGGAACAACATACTAGAAAAGGATCTTTTAGTCACAGGATGCTTAGAAACATGATAAACACACAGCTGAGTTGTGAGTTTTCCCCATTGCCTCTATATTCCGTTAGTCTCCTGAGACTCATGTACCTGCTCTGTGTGAGATGGATGGTGGCCTCAGTCTACAAAGAATTGTACTCTGCTCAAAGCAGGGTCCTGAGGCTGCATCTTATGCTACCTGCATTGATGCTACCTTCTGTAGTTGCTATCCATGAGAGACAGCCCTCACAGAAACTCCAGCATCCCAGTGACAATGCACATCCAAACAGCAGATGTTTTCCTCTGATATCTTACCCATGGTGTAAACCTCACCTCCACAGACCCAGGAAGAACTTGAGATAGATGGAGGGTCCCAACTCTGGTTGCTCATAGGCCATCTGTTTGCTCATAGGACAGACAAAACATGTCCCATACATGGGGCACAAAAGCTTTAGACTCCTTCAGTAACACGTCATAGGGAGTCCTTGTCAACCTATGCATTACCCTACATCTCACAAAAGATTCTCTGCTCATGGCATCAGTCACAGTATTCTTGGGTCTCGTAAAGTACTGGATGTCAAAATTAAAAGGGTCATCTTTGAAGCTTACCTATGCTCACATGCTTCCAGTTTTGTTTTAGTCAGAATGTAGACTAAACTACCACCATGACAACCTCCCCACTTGCCGAACTTGTCCAGTCCCTTGCCAACCTGTACCAGGTGTAGAACCTTGTCCTTTTAAGCCATCATGCAGGAGCAAGCTGAGAATCAGTGCATGCTCAATCAGCTGCTGTGAGCCACCCCCATCCTAGCTGTGTCCCCTCCTATACTTATCAAGATGACTTCTGCCAATGAGCCAGAGGCCTTCATAGAGCTTGTCAAATGGGTGAGCTCTGTGAAGGCCTCTGGCTCATTGGCGGAAGTCATCTTGAGTATCGGAGTGGACACAGCTGCTAGGTGGGATTGGCCAGAGGAATGTGTCCCACAGACTACTCCCCCTGCTGTTGGGAGAAACCTGGCTCACTGCTCATCAGCTGCCGTCACTGATGCAGTTGGAATAATCCAGCATGAAGAGGGCAGTCCTGCAGCGCATTGGCTAAACACCTGAGGAACACTGCCAATCCTTCCAGTCATTACAGCTTGCCAAAATGGACTTCACCTTAACCTCATCTAAGCAGCTCAAAGACTCCTGTTGTCAGTGGCTGATGGCTGGGGATCGTAATGTGGAACAGCTTATCAAGCTCCTGGTAGTGGAGCAGTTTGCAGTTTGCTACTTGACTTCGATCAGAAGCAGTAGCATGGATCCAGTGCCACTGGCTACAAGTCAGCATTTCTTTTTTTGCCCCTTCTCTCTCTCTTGCTCTGCCACACCTCTTCTTTCAGATCCCTGGCCTGCTGTGAGTCTCCCCTGATTGAGCAGGAATGTACCTGTGTGTATACAAAAGGGTACACATCAGACCTTGGTGGACTCAGGGTTTAATCACAGGAGCCATCAGGAATATTATTCCAGGCAGCTCATCATAATCCTATGGCAGGACATTAGGGTCAGGGTGTGTCATGTATGTCATTAGGGAAATTTGTGAGGAGGGTAAGTAAATGTGAATTTCTTGTTCTTGACCTGAGAGCAAAATCCACGCACTGGGGCAATTTGTTACAGGGTCATGAACGTCAATCCTGGCTGTATAACAGGGGCATGTCAACTATCAGGTCAGGTGAACAGATAGCAGTGATGTACTGCAGGTATACCACCTCAACCTACTAAAACCATGGAGACAGGTGATCCTTGTGACCCTGGTGATGGTGGTTCCTGAGAGGGCAGAGATTGAACTGGAAGCAAGTCCAGAAAAATCAAGCTCAATTCATGCTGGTCCTCCGTGAAGACCACCAGAGAACACAGGTTGCCCAGTTGCAAAAAGAATTTTCCAATGTATTCTCCCCTTTACCCACTTGTACCACCCACAACATTTGCTAAGACACAAGAAAAATGTAGTTTGAGAGGAACTCAGGGCAATGATCCACATGCGGGTAATCGAGGAGTCCCACAGTGACTGGAGCAGCCTGAATCTGTATGGACTTTAGAAAAGTCAATGCAGTGTCTAAATTTGATGCATATCTGATGCCTCGCTTTGATGAATGGCTTGATTGGCTTGCCACGGCTTGCTTTTAATTCAACACTAAATTTAACCAAGGGATATTGGCAGATTCCCTTGACTCCAATATCTTGTGAAAAAATGGTCTTTCCCACTTTGGTTTGTGTTATTTAGAGCCCCCATGATGTTTCAAAGCCTCATGCACAGAAATATCTGACTGCAAACTTAGATAACATAATCATTTATAGTAATGAATGGAAGTGACATGTACAACATCTGAGGGCTGTTGTACATCACAGCTAACCAAAAAAAGGTATGGGGGTATGAACACACAGGCGCATAGTGTTCTTCTGTGGTGTTTGTATATTTAAGTTACAAATGTCACATGCTGTTTCTGAATCAGTATGGATGCAAAACTTTTGTAAAAAAAAGAAAAAACACCTCTCAGTTTCACAACAATCTGTGTCATGTGGATAATGTCTGAGTAGGAGCTGATTGGCTACAGTTAGCACCAATATGGCCTGGGAAGATGGTCTGATGTAACCTTGAAGGTAGATTTGAAAGAGCCACCCACCTGAGTATCACTGACTATCCCCTCTTAACTACTCTCAACTACTAGCTTTTTCTAAAAGAAAATGATTTTATTTGTCACACATTACAGAACAATGAAATAGTTTTCTTTGCATTTCCCTTCTTGTTTGGAAGCTAGGGTCATGACCAACAGTTGCAGTTTGCTGGTACTGGGGCTTATACCCGCAACCTTCTGAGCAGTTACCCAGAGCGTTAACCATTTAGCAACTACTCCCCTGACACTTCTACACTGACATTTGGCTCCCACAAAATCTGCATCTTCCAATGATTATCCAGGTGTTTCTGTACTTCCTGGGCAGACCATTTAAGAGTTTGTTTCTTTAGCAGGGCAATTATGAACAAATACTGTATAATGACTGCCTGAAATCAGTAACATGCTTATCTTTACTGTCTTGTCATTGCTTG
This sequence comes from Hassar affinis, assembly GCA_025674545.1. Lineage (NCBI taxonomy): Eukaryota > Metazoa > Chordata > Actinopteri > Siluriformes > Doradidae > Hassar > Hassar affinis. The sequence continues at coordinate 9,653,448 of JAOVYV010000002.1, read as the reverse complement.
GTCAATTCAGGTGCTTTGTTGAGTCTAATTCAGTGGTCTGGGGGCCTTTACCCAAAAAGAGGCTGCACTACATAAGAATTAGTGAAAGATCTGTTAGCATGCACAACGTCACCAAAATAGCACCTAAATACATCATAGACACTGACATCAGTGATGTTACGGTTGCTGTGCAACCATACTTTGCTGACATCCATATCCTTGGCCAGGAGTCTATTCTTGGCATCTTCAATATATTCTGTCACACTATAACTCTGTTTTGAAAAATGATTCAGCATTAGCTCCTCCCACTCAGAGATAGAGGACTTATCCAAGTTATTCCCTATAAAAAATGGTTGAAACATTGACTTTATAATACAGTACAAAGTGATGATTTTGAAGCATCAATAACAGTGGTGCCACACTGATCATCAGGGTGAGAGACCTGCTGACATTGTTGAGTGATCACAACAGGTGTTTGTTCAGAAGCATAATTTTTGCTGTAAAATAGCTTTCATAGATTCCACAATCTCAGCTCCAACAGACCTAACTAATTCAGCAAGCTTAATTAAGAAACAAACATTCACAGCGTTTCTCTTGCATAAATGCTCTCAGCACATTCCCAGAAAAGGTTCCAACACAAAAAAGAAGTAAAGCCAATGGAAGCATGGCAAGTGCAGCTCTTAACATTTCCTCTTAATGCTAGCTTTAACTGACACAAAGTTCTGAGAGGCACCCAGGTGAGTACGCACACCTGCGATTGATGATTTAATCATTGTTTTCTCTGTAGAAGGAGATAGGGAGGATACCAGAGAACAAGAGAGAGAGAGAGAGAGAGAGAGAGAGACAGTGGCCAGAGAGCAGACACATTGAGCCAGAGTGTGTATGAATGCATTTACAGCATATAAACCTGTGAGATTACTGTCAGAATTGCTGTTAATTAAAAAGTTGATAACAGCACTGGGTTATGATGAACATTTAACATATAGTCTAATTTATTTATTTAAGAGCCTTGGATATAGAGTAAATCATACTAGAATGCTTAGTTCAGGTGACAACCTCCATGTGCTTCTTACTGTATTTCACCTGTTTATTTACTTCCTTTTTCAGCATGTGTCAAAGCATCCAAGCAAAAGTGAAGCCATATGTTTTTCTTTCACTCCATCCCAGTTTTGTGCACACTAGCAATTTTTTGACATGATTACTTGGGACTCTCTTGAGTGTTGAGTGACTTGAAGGTGTTCAGTCCCAGGAGCTGACTGTAATGTTGAAGTGGATCATGCCCGGATGGATGATCTCTTTGACCAAGGACTTGCAAGGCTCAAGGTTTGATAGTTTTTTTCCTTTTCAGAAGAGAACCTTGCATTCTCAGCAAATATACAGTATATACAGTTTATTAGTGCATTGTGTTAGTTGGCACAACTGGAGTTGGAGGCACACTGTAAGCACTTTCTAGTAATGTAGACTACTGGGGCCATGCAAACCAATTCATATGGAAATAAAATCTGTGTAATTGCTGTCATTTAGAAAGTGCGATAAATTTAAGATCCGTACTTTATTAGATATTCCAGGTCCCCTTAGCAGAATATAAGGTATTCATGTGTATGTGTACTCTCTTAGCATACTTTTTGCAAACTATAATCCCAGGAAATGAGGACAATTGGCAGTTGGACATTTTTCCTTTAAAAACTGAACCACTTATAGGAAAATAGGATAAGATTTTTGAAAAATGAGTTAAATAAGTACTGTGCAGTGAATAAACAGAAGAGAAATCTAAATCAAATAAGTATTTGGTGTTACCACCCTTTGCAGTGAATAAACAGAAGAGAAATCTAAATCAAATAAGTATTTGGTGTTGATATAAGGTATTCATGTGCATGTGTACTCTCTTAGCATACTTTTATATCAATTCTTCTAGGTACACTTGCACATAGTTTTCAAAGGAACTTGGCTGGTAGGTTGTTCCAAACATCTTGGAGAACTAACCACAGCTCTTCTGTGCATGTAGGTTTCCTCAAATCCTTCCGTCTTTCATGTAATCCCAGACACACTTGATGTTGAGATCAGGGCTCTGTAGGGGCCATACGATCACTACAAGGACTTCTTGTTCTTAATGACATTGGCTGTATGTTTGGGGTCGTTGTCCTGTTGCAGAATAAATTTGAGGCCAATCATACGCCTCCCTGGTGGTACTGCATGATGGATAAGTATCTGCCTGTATTTCTCAGCATTGAGGACACCATTAATCCTGACCAAATCTCCAACTCCACTTGCAGAAATGCAGCCCCAAATTTGCAAGGAACCTCCACCATGCTTCACTGTTGCCTGCAGACACTCATTATTGTACCAATCTCCAGCCCTTTGGCGGACAACTGCCTTCTGCTACAGCCAAATATTTCAAATTGGACTCATCAGAGCACTGGCTGCCATTTTTCTGCACCCCAGTTCCTATGTTTTCATGCATAATTGAGTCACTTGGCCTTGTTTCCATGTTGGATGTATGGCTTTTTGGCTGGACTCTTCCATGAAGACCATTTCTGGCCAGACTTCTCTGGACAGTAGATGGGTGTACCTGGGCTCCACTGGTTCTGAGCTGATGGCGCTGCTGGACATCTTTTGATTTTGAAGGGCAATAAGCTTGATGTGTTTGTCATCTGCTGCATTAAGTTTCCTTTGCTGACCACTGTGTCTACGATCCTCAATGTTGCCTGTCTCTTTGTGCTTCTTCAAAAGAGCTTGAACAGTACATCTTGAAACCCCAGTCTGCTTGGAAATCTTTGTCTGGGAGAGCCCTTGCTGATGCAGTATAACTACCTTGTGTCTTGTTGGTGTGCTCAGCCATGGTGTATGCCCTATGACATGAAACTGTCTTCCACAGCCTCAGCTTGGTAGCAGAGTTTGGCTGTTGCTCACTCAGTTTTAAGCTCCTACACAGCTGTTTATATTTCAGTTAATGACTGTGTTTCAGCCTACATGTGAAATTGATGATCATTAGCACCTGTTTGGTATAATTGGTTGACCATACACCTGACTTTAATCCTACAAAATCCCTGACTTTTTGCAAGTGTACTTATAAGTATTGGTGCTGGTTCGAAGGCAAACAGTTACACAAAATATTGATTGGATTAAATTGATAAAAAACAAATATTTGTATGTTTGAAAGCATTCTTAGTTTATAGCATTTTTCCCCAACTGCCTAAAACCTTTGCACAGTACTGTATGTTTGCTACCCCTGCCTTGACCAGCACCTCACTGATCACCTGGTTAACTCTTTCTCTCTCTCTCTCTCTCTCTCTCTCTCTCTGTGTTCCTTTATTTTCTTCTGTTGTTAAAATATAGCAACTGTACAACTTTGGCTCTTAAAACATCTTTTCTTTAGGCCACGAGAGTGAAATTAAACCAAGTGCAACACTTTACTATACATATTTTTGTGTTCTATAAACATGACAAAGTAACATAAATGTCAAAGCAACATCCACATGTTTTTCAGCAGAACATTGCCCAGACCATCACACTGCTTCTGCCAAGTTGCCTTTTTCCCATACTACATCCTGGTGCTATAATTGTCAAAGAAAGGGTGATTCATCAGACCTGTCCACCCATTTGCTCGAATCCTTATGCTTGCCCATGTTTCTTTCAACTTTGAGAATCCCTTGCTGCCTAATATATCAGCTTGATAGGTGCCACTTTAATGAGATAATCAGTGTTCAGTGCAATACAACTGTCAATGCTTTTAATGTTGTGGCTGATCGGCTGATTACACTGGAAGGTTCCACCAAAACGCATTTTCAATGGTAACAGGTTAGGTCATCAAGATTGAGTATAAAAGTAGCATCCACCATAGGCTTTAAACATGAGAGAATGGTCAGTCAGTGCAAGATTGCAAATTATTTAAGTCTTTCACCATCTCCAGTTCATATTATCATAAAAAAGCTTCAGGGAGTTAGGGGAAATCTTGGTGTGTGAAGGCCAAGAAATGAAACCTCTATTGTGAATATGAGTGACCCTCATTGATCCCTCAGGTGGTATTATTTGAGAAATCATCATGCTACCATGATGAACATAGCCATATGGGCTCGGGAGTCCTTTGGAAAATTATTGCCACTCAACACAATCTGCTGTTGCATCAAGAAATGCAACCTAAAACTGTATTTTGTAAAGAGAAAGCCAATTTATTAATTTTTTGTTGAAACACCAGCGAGTTCTCTGGGCCCAAAGTCATCTGAGATGGACCAAAAGACAATGTTAACATGTGGTCAGACGAGTCAATATGTCAGTTTGATTTTGGGAAAAACGAATGAGAGAAAAAAGACTATTCAGACTGTTACCAAAAAAACTACATCTGTGACAGCATGGGGGTGCATTTTTTTTTAATAAGGTTATGCGATCCAGTGGTAAACATGCCAACTTTTTTCATGCCTGTTGCAGGCATGAATTTCTACATTTGTTTATATTTAACAAATAGTATAAAGCTCTTCATTGAAACCTTCATTGAAGCTTCAAGTAAATTAAAGAAAAAGATTTCAATTTTTATTGCTTTTTACGAAAATATCCCAGTGTTCTGGAAATGGGGTTTTTGTATATGCATCCTGCATATGACACATTGGTATTGTAAGCCCCCCCCAATCATTTGCATTTTCCATCATGCTAACATTTAACAACTACACATATGGCTACAAACATGCAGTGATCTTCAATACCATGATTTATTTTCTTGCAATCAGTATGTGTACAGTGCCCATTATCAGATATAAACATACCCTGCGCCATGGCTAGTTGGAAGAGATTTGGACAGTGATAGTTCAGAGAGAAACTGCACAGCCTGACATGTCTAATCCTGTCTGTACATACTATATACACTTCACCATTAAGCACAGCATATTGATTTTACTTTTTCTCTACTGGACTAAAGTTACAAGCAATTAAAATCATGAGACGTTTGCCAGGGTTATCCCAGGGTTTTTTTTTTTTTTTAACAAACAACGAATGCTGAGCAAGTACAAACCCCATCTCCAAAAAAGATGGGACACTTTCCAAACATGCATAAAAACTGTAATTCGTTTAATCACTTAAAGTTTTAATTAACTGACAAAGGTAAAAAAAAAAAAAAGTAAAACAATAGAATATGATACAACACACTCAAAAACATAATACTGAAATGGTTATACAAATAATAGTGTTCTGAAAGATTTCACAATTAGCAGTTTAACTGGTAGGAGGAAAGGTCATCAAGATTGAGGTCATCTTCAATCCATTGAAGGCTTAGTCTTTGAAAGCAAGGATGGGTCATGGTTCATCACTTTGTACCAAACTTCATGAGAGAATTGTTAGGCAGTTCAAATGCAATGTTTCTTAGTGCAAGATTGCAAAGTATGTAGGTCTTTCACCAATGACAGGTTATACTATCATGAAAAGATACAGGGAGTCAGGGGAAATCTCAGTGCATAAAGGCCAAAGGTGGACCCTGTTGAACCCTGTTGAATATGTGTGACCATCGAGCCCTCAGGTGGTATTGTTTGAGAAACCATCATGCTACAGTGATGGACATAGCCACATGGGCTCAGGAGTACTCTGGATTCATTGTCACTCAATACAATCCGCCAATCCATCAAGAAATGTAACCTGACACTATTATGCAAAGAGGAAGCCATATATTAAATTTGCACACAAACATTGGTGAGTTCTCTGTGCCTGAAGTCCTTTGAGAAGACAGCAGAAATATGTAATGTGTCCTATTGAAAATTACAAAATGATTAATAGTATAAATAAAAGAAAAGGCGATATGACCCAGTGGTAAAGAAGCCTCTGCCCCATGTTTTTTGAGTGTTGCAGGCATCAATTTCTATATTTATTTATATTTAATAAATAGAATTAAGTTCATAGTTGGGCGACACGGTGGCTCGGTGGGTAGCACTGTCGTCTCACAGCAAGAAGGTCCCGGGTTCGATCCCCGGGTGGGGCGGTCTGGGT
>JAOVYV010000002.1:9621683-9638524 GCA_025674545.1 Hassar affinis | reverse complement strand
CCAACTGTTTTGGAACATGTTGCAGGCATCAAATTCAAAATGAGTGAATATTTGCAAAAAACAATAAAGTTTATCCGATTGAACATTAAATATGTCTTTGTAGTGTATTCAAATGAATATGGGTTGAAAAGGATTTGCAAATCATTGTATTCTGTTTTTATGTCGATAATACTTTGCACGTGGCTCCACTCCAGTCACCTTGTGGACATGGAACATACTAACAGGCATAAATCCTCTCAGATCTGGTCCTCACACTCCCCCCTTTCTGGAAGAATTTGTCTATCTGCAATCTTTTCAGATACCAATTTGCTTGTGTACCAAAGGGCAGTGGTTACACCAGGGGCCTCATTTATCGACATTGTTTAAAAGGTTCTCAAAATTACACACAAAAATATAATTAGGGATTATCAAATGCATGTACACAATCATTTGCTCAAGTAACAATGCTCAATAAATATCGCTTGTATTTAAGTTCATCACAATAGAGAAAATCTAATATCCAACAAGATTATATTAATAATAGATTAATATAACCGATTTGATCTTCTTATTCCACTTTACTGAATATATTGGTGTTGTGAAAAAAAAACATGTCTGTTGCTGATTGGCATAAAGGATTTGGATAGATTGTACCAACATATGTGATATACCACTCTGTGCGCACAGTCCTGTAGTGATGGTTAAGACATGCCTCCCTTATATCCACTGGTTCTCTGAAGTGAAATGAGATAGGTATCATATTTGTGGATAATCTTGTGGATATTGTGGATATCTGCCCAGAAATTGATCCAGTCACTACTTTATTCTTAAATTCTATGATGCATGACTTCCTCCAAAACAAAGTAAGATAGGCCTAAGTCACATTTTAAACATGTTGATTCTGTCAAATTAAGTGTAAACACAAATTCAAAAAAATGCTTAAAACTTTGGCTCATTACTGCTGGCTTGGTTGAGGTTGGATGTGTGAGAAACGCTTGGGGCTCAGATAGTGCTATGAATCAGGGCATAGCTGAACAATCCTGGCACACTGCTCTGGTAGTATTCACTCACACATGCCCATTATTTCAGGCTTATACCATCTCATACCATCTCAGGTAGTATTCACTCACACACACCATCTTGGGCTTATTCATTCTCTCTTTCTCCATGTTACTCTCGGTCTCTGCCTCTGTCTCTTTTTTGTCACCTGTATCCCACTTTGACTCATACAGTGCACAGAGACCTGCATGTATTCTCAGAAGTCCAGGTTTCACTCACCATGCACCTCAAAAGATGTCTGGTTCCTATACTGTAGCTCTATCAAAACATGCATAGCCAGGATCCTCAGCACAGATAAGCATTCTCTTTTTCAGTCTGCCCTTGCTCCCGAGTCTGCCAAAAATGCAAATAATGCAAGAAAGTAATAAAAGTTGCATGTTGGCACTACTGTAATTAAAAATGAAAGATACTCATTTTTATTTTTTTTTCCCCAGAGACATGATGCCTGTGGATATTGTTTTCATATTACATAGGGAAAAACATGAGGGTTAATTTAGTCTCAAAGCTTTCACAATCTTTTTTTGTATTCATAGATCACGTGCCTGTTGTGGAAAGTAGGCTAATTTGTACAAAAAAAAACACAAAATAAAATGTAAAAAAGCACTTCAGTGTGAAAAGGGGATTCAGTTATCGCATGAGCTGTGACCCTGATGAATCCCAAATCAATGGATTTTTATGATCCTTCTTACCTGTTGAATTTGCAAATGTAAGCATCCACTTCAGACTTTATATAGAGAAGTTTGAAATGCACACACTGCACATCTTTTTTCTTCTCTTACAGTGTGTGTGTTAGGGAATGGGAGAGAAATCAAGCATCTGGACTTTTCAAATATATAGTATCTTTGGAAATAAACACAGTAAAGCAACAGTTCTTTACACACATAGTGGATGTTTTTTCTTCTTTTAACATGGCCCCCCTGCGCTGACTGTATGGTGCCTGGTTGTGTGTATGTATAACAGCCCTGTTCTACCACCTGTATAGCGGCGCTGCTGAGGACTGAGCTGTGGCTGGAAGGGGGCTGCAGGCTTTAATTGAATTGTAAATGGGAAGAGGGTGCAGAGCAGACAGCAGATGGGAGGCAGGGGCAGGTGCTCGAGTGGGCTGAGGAAGGAAAAGAAGGAGGGAAAGAGGAAGGGGTGGAATGGCAAAAAGGCCTGTTGCATGGAGATGACCAGTGCTCTCCCAGTCCCCCATGGAGCTGGTACATTCTGCAGATGAGAAAGGCACTGGAGCAAGGCCAAGGACTCACTGTCTCTCTCTTTCTTTTTCTCTCCCTGCTGCTGCTAGCATTTTATCAATCTGCCTTCTGTGACCCTGCACATAAACAGCCCTGCCTGGAATGAAATGATGCATGTTTCAGGTTTCACATTCACATAATGTCATATTTTATAATCTCACATTTCAACATTATCCCAAATATAACTAACTTGACTGGGAGTAAAGATAATGATAAGTTCTTGCCAAATTTGTTTCTTTGAAATTAATAGAATTCTTGTTTTGAGTGAAAACAGATTTTGTCATGTTCAAACTAAAGGGTTATGTTTCATCCTGAAACAAGGCAAAATAAGACTGTTTAAATGTTTGTGCCGTTGTGAGGGAAGCTCATTATGAAAAGGCAAAGTGCAAATAAATCCCAGAAGGAGCTCAATGAACCTGAACAGAGTCAGAAAGGGAGAATACAAGGGAGAAGGGAAGGTTAGGCGTGAAAGAGTTCTCCTAAGGGAAATCACAGTTCTGTCAGCAAGGAAGATGATCCCAGTCTGCCCTCATCAGGTTCAGATGGCTTAGAGAGTCACACTTGACTTTCTTTCTTTTAGTTTAAAATTTGCCTGTGAAGCCAGACCATGCCTTATATATCTGATTCGGAATTCCCCACATTAAATCTCAAGCTCAGATTCATTTCTGAAAGTAACACCCATTTCTTGGGACTTGGCATGGGCCATTTTTAAGGTTTACATGAAAAACAGGTGAAGACTATTGCTAGTCCAATTCATAAGTCTTCTACAAGAGAAAATGCTCACCATTAACCAAAATGTACTTTGTTGAACTATTGTGGTAATGGGACCATGGTCAAACTCCACTCTGTGAATGGAGGACAGAATCAGAAGAGGTACATGGTAAGGATACCCACCTGTGAGTGATTTCATCCCTTTCATTCCATTTTTCAGTGAGCAGTGGTGTGGATAAAACAGGAAGGGACATGTGCTATGAGAGAGCCCTGAGACACAGAGCTGTGTATGTATGTGAGTTGATGTGTGCAGTGAGCATTAAAGCTGAAAACCATAAGAGTAAAGTGTGGAATAGAAAGGATTGTGTGGAGCATCCCAAGCCTGTATCCCACCTATTCATTAATACACACAAAACGTATATAATGCTGCTGCTGAAAGTTGAGGTCAATACTTTGCCACAGAGTCCTCGCCAATGGGTGAATTCAAGATCCTTGCCGGCATCCACCAGACCCGCCTTATGTTCCAAACAGAGCAGGCACAGTGTTTTGAGATGAGGCCAAAGAATAACCCAGAGGTCTTCCTAGAACTTTTGGGGGGCTGGCCCAAGGCCCAGTGGATGGCCCAGTTGCTGCTGCTGACTTCCAGCGAGGCTCAGCTAGGGCTCTTGGTTGTGTGAGAGATGTGTGAGAGATGTGTCAGAGATCGTTGATCAGGCAGATCATCACCCAACTACCAGAGAGAATGGGAGAGAGCATCCGGTGCCACTGTATGGCATCACTGAATGAGGCGACCACCCATCCCTTCCCTCGCTCCACTCCCCTCTCCTCTTGGCACCATAGAGACAGGTGCCAAGTCCCCCAAAATCAGCTGACTACGCCAAAGTTTTCCCTCCTCTTTCTACCCTTGTGTCTGTCACATTTCCCCCACAGTTTGGTGAGACCAGCAGTAGAAATAAGACCTGGGCCAATCTGCTGGCATTGCAGGGAGCCTGGGCATTTCCAGGACAAATGCCAGGTTGGGACATTGGTCCAGGTACCCGGTGTGCCACTGGCCAACCCCAGACAAGGGATGTACCAGATACTGGCAGTTACTCCTCACCTTATCCATATACTAGCTTAGTGCCTGGGCATCAATATTCTTTGTTAAGTTGGGGTGGGTTTTAAATCTGTTTTTTAACTAGTCTGTAAAATGGATAAGTTTTGATCAGTTCCACTGTCAGTGAAACAGATGAACTGCCTCTGCTACTCATGTCTAGAGCAGATGCAGTGCTACCTTTGACATGAATCCAGTGTAGTGTACATACACTATATTGCCAAAAGTATTTACTCAACCATCCAAATCATTGAATTCAGGTGTTCCAATCACTTCCATGGCCACAGGTGTATAAAATCAAACACCCAGACATGCAGACTACTTCTACAAAGAGGAACTGGTTGGAAATGACAGCAACTCAAATAAGTGGTAGGCCATGTAATATGACGGAGTGGAGTGAGGGGATGCTGAGGCACAGTGCGCAGAGATTGCCAACTTTCAGCAGTCAATCACTACAGAACTCCAAACTTGATGTGGCCTTCAGATTAGCTCAAGAACAGTGTGTAGAGAGCTTCATGGAATGGGTTTCCATGGCCAAGCAGTTGCATCCAAGCCTTACTTCACCAAGTGCAATGCAAAGTGTCGAATGCAGAGGTGTAAAGCACACAGCCACTGGACTCTAGAGCAGTGGAGACATGTTCTCTGGAGTGACGAATAACGTTTCTCCATCTGGCAATCTGATAGATGAGTCTGGGTTTGGCAGTTGCTAGGAGAACGGTACTTGTCAGACTGCATTGTGCCAAGTGTAATGTTTGGTGGAGGGGGGATTATGGTGTGAGCAAAGGGGTTCTTGTCCAAAATCAGTGTATGACCTCACAAATGTGCTTCTGGAAGAATGGTCAATGGCAGGCGAGCGAATACTTTTGGCAATATAGTGTATGTTGTCTGGGTAGTGTCACCCCTCACTCAGTCTGAACCTAGCACATGTACTGTTGCTCGAAATATGTCAGCCTCCCACAACACACACACACACGCGCGCATACACACACATACACACGCATACACACGCATACACACACATACACATGCATACACACACATACACACACATACACACACACATTCAGCAGCATTTGCTCAGGAGCCCCGGATTCATATAGCCCTTATTAACCGCAGTGGCTGACATTGCCAAATAATTAACCTGGCTCAGTCTCATGTCTGAGGGCTGATATTTGTGCACCTGTATTGGGGAATAACGGCAGCAGACAAGCTCATCTGGCTATTGGAGAGCCATTTCACAGGCAGGGATTTGTGGCTCACACCAGAGAGAGCCTGATCTCACCAATGTGCCTGTAACCTTTTCCACTAATGAAAAAAGAAGCACTAATAAAACACAATAAGCTGGAGAAGGCCTCTCCAAGCAATACGAGCAGACTATTATAAGCCATGCAGAAGGAAAAAGGCAACATTACTGATATCAGTCCTCAGTATTCCTGTACCAAATCCCAAATTAATGGATCAGGGAATAGTGTAATATACTGGAGTGGTAGATTGCTGTCAGATTACAGAGCACCTGGGGACAGTGTGTAGGGGACATTAGTTCAGTATGTAGTACTGGTCAGTAAGGTTAGAGATTTCATATAGCAGTTCCGTTGCGGCATGAAATAAGTTTGAATACATGTCAGAGATGGGATGGACTAAAGTCAAAATCGTAAACCCAAGCTTACTCTCTGGTGTATCAAGTGAATGAAAACGGCACAGTGTTGTCATGTCATCCTATCATAAAGAGCTTTTGCTGATGCCCACATAACAGCTGCTAATTAAACTATCATAAATGTCATGCTTGTGATTAAATTGGCACTCTTGTTGAGTGTTTTGATGAAGAACCATAATAAAAACTCATTTTAAAGAAGTCTGGTTTATACAGTGCAATTTTTTAAAGGATGTGTAAATCAGAGACGGGGACTCAAGAACTCGAATTGGACTTGAGTCACACTTCAAATTCGGATTCAAATGTCTTCTGAAGACTTGAGGCTCGACTTGGACTCAAGGTCTGGGAACAATCTTAATTTTATTCTTTAGTTTTGTTTAACATTAAGGAAATATCTGACAAGCTAAATTTCATTCCCTCACTTACTATCATGACTTTCCTCATGCGCACAGCCGCAGATGACAACCATAAAAGCGACTTGCAAAAAATTACCTGTGAGCATTTCTGTCAATATATGTATTTAATGTGTGTGTGTTTCTTCTCTGTCTCTCTATTAATGTCATTCTCTGAGGTCTTGCTCTCTAGTTGCTTTTTAAAGCTGTGGACAATATTTTATGTTTTATGGTCCTTTCTGTCAGTTAACGAGATGTTAAAAAGAGACATTTTCTAATGTCTCTAATAAGCGATGATGTCTGAATCTGTGTGAAACACACAATATTCTACTTGATAGGTTTGTTAGTCATCTGCATTTAATCTTCATGGAACAATGTGTCAAATCAATCACTCAAATTATTATTTCATGGTCAGAACCAAATAGTATAGTAAAGCTAACAGGTATTTAAAAACCTGAAACCTATAAAATACATTTGGATTTGTTCCAGTATGAATAGTAATAATAATCCAAAGGACCAGTCCACTGTAGAGATCAGTTACTGATGCCAAAGAAAAGGCTGAAATGCTCATTGTGTAGTTAATAATATCAGTATTAATTTTAAAAGCGCAATAGCATCATTGACCAATCAGAAAGAAGCACTAGGGTTTGGGAAATATCTTCAGTAACATGTAGGTCTTCATAATTCTGCCTCTTGCATATATTCTTTTACATTATTTCTTGACCATGATAATGTAATCAATGTATTGAAATGCTCCCATCATTTCAAACTTTCAGAAAGAATCTGTATTACAAAACACAGGCTTTTTTTTATAGATTTTTCACCCTGTTGCTCAACTTCTTTAACAATTGTTTATCTGAGCATCAAGTTGATTTGTTGCAGCTACAATGAGAGCTGCAAAACTTCAGGTACTCTACTCTCCTCTGAGCTGATCGATCCTCCTGTCTGCCCAAGTCTGACTGCCGACGCTCATCTTGAAGGCTTTTCATTTTGAACTGCTGCTGAAACACTTTTCTATATCATATTGATTTTAATGTGTCAAAGCCCAAGCTCTTGCTGTCTGGAATGTTCCGGGACATCAGTCTGGCGCGAGGCTGTGGTGTGCCTCGGAGCTGAGCCTGCGGCCCATTTGAGTTGGCTCGGTAGTTTTCAAGGCCGGCGTGTTCTTGACATTGGCTGAAGTTTTTGGCAGAGTCAAGCAGACTGCATGGAATGAAGCAACCTACCTCCAACACTACAGACAAGCACAAAGACACACACTGATGCACACATTGACACAACCTTTTCATCAAACAACCCCCCCATCCCCATCCCCACAAAAAGCTGAGGTAGCATCAAGTTATGTTGTTATGGAACAGGGTTTCTATTACATTTGCATTAGATGGATAGATTTTAATTAATTGTCAGCCTACTCCATCATATGAAGTCATCTGTTTTGCACAAGGTTAGAAGTAACCATGTAGACATTGTAGATCGGGTGAAGCAGCAGGTGGACTGTGGCAGATTGGTATCCTCAGCAGTGTAAGGTGGCTCAGGGATGGTTGGAGATGGTTCTAGCCCTCAATCACTCACTCATTATCCATGCTTAACCTCCTACTGGGTCCCTAGAGGTGCTGGAGTTTATCCCAGTGCTCGGGTTGAAGGCAGGGAAATGCTCTGGACAGGTCATCAGTCCATGGCAGAGCCAAAACATTCACAGACAGACACATTCACACACACTGAGGTGCAATTTAGTATTCGGAATGGAATTACACTGGCCATGTGCATTTTCTCAATTCAAAATTTCAAGTGCAATTTAACCTAGTGTTTGGTTTCATAAATTGAAACCTTGGTTTCCATGAACTCTTTTGTCATGACGAGGCTGGCCTGTTTGAGGCTACAGTTATCATTACTTTTAAATAAAGAGTCCATTTTGTGTTGCGTATTCCCCATGCAACTCTAAATAGACACTAGTCTGTCTTATGTAATACATGGGTTAGGATGAAATGTGGGAGAGTAATACATGTTAGCTCTAGTATTATTATACATGTTATGGCATTTGGCAGACACCTTTCTACAGAGCACCTTACATTTATAAAATTGAGGGTTGAGGGCTTTGCTCAAGGGCACAGTGGTGGCAGCTTGGCAGTGCTGAGATTTGAGCTCACAGCTTTCTAAACAGTAGCTCAACAGATTTACCACTAAGCTACCCCTGCATAAACTGAAGATGAATCCAAAACATCGACATGCTTAGGGATCTTTATGATGACAGGTACATAGGTTTAAGTGCATATAAAAGACAGAAGGCAGAAGGTGACAGCTACTAGCATCAGGGATTTATTCATGCATACTTACAAAGGACAGATGTTTTAACATGATATTTTTATACATATTTTTTTCCCATTGAGACAAACATCCCAGGTTGAAAAGGGAGTACTATTTAATGTAAATTAAATGGGTAATTTTGTCCTGAACATAACTGAAGATTTGATGAAGTATCAAGAAGAATCTTGATATTTGATGCAACTGATTATTATTGTTGTTGTTGGAGTTTCAACTGTTGACCTTATGTTCTCTCCTGGTGATCGGAAGGGCTATTCTCTGACACACATGCACTTGAATGGGTGCTTTAATTTAATTCAGCCCATTGGAAAGTAGGTTCTGCACTCTTTTTCTCATCAGCTTCAGCATTTTTATAGTTTGTTCAGATGCATTGCCAATCGGTTTTCTCGTCCCTTACGAGAAAGGCACTGGAGATTGTTAGGAGAGTGCTTAATGCATGTAGATCCAAAAAGCACTTTGGTCCACATGAGCAGGCTTACATTACTTAGATTTTGCGATAAATACTGCTACTCAGTGTTTGGCATTACCTGTCAGAATTTATTCAGCACTCATTATTTTGTCAACCGTTGAAAAACCCACTAAAAGCCTGTATTGTGTAGATCCAAATTATCTAAAGCAGGCAGAAAGGGTTTTCAAGTTATATTTAGTACTTCATAACATTTGTCAGAAAAGTGTTTGCAGTTATAATGTATATGTACCTATATATCCGCTAAAACGATTTTATCACTACTTTTCAAATATTCCAAATCATATGGTAAATGCTTTTCAATGTAAAACCAATGTACACCAAATGTACAAAAGATGGTACCACCTGAAGGACAAAGAAATATACAGTACTTTTCTGAAAGTATAGTTCTCTTTAGTTCTCTTCCCAATAGTAGTTGTTAAACAGATTATATTAGCTCCTAGGCCCTCAGAAAGGTTTGTTTTGCTTTTCCCTCATGCTTGCCTTTGCTTCCCTTATGCTGCCTTGGTATCACACTCAACACCTCCCCATCAGTGAACAACAAGCTTACCACTTATTACTGTCATATTCCAACACAGTTTCACCTTTTATTCATCAAAAAAGGGCAGGGAGAAACAGAGAAACATGTAATTATTTTCTCTCACCCTCCCCAACATCAAAGACATCCCAGGTGATTACAGGGAGTACAGACTCTTTGAAGATACAGCGGGTATACCAGTTTACATAGTCCTCTGCTTAGGGCTGCCACTCACCCTACACACACAGTGGTATTTAGTAAGATCATGTAGACACACAGCATGGGATATGATTGTGATTTGAAAGACAAGAGAGAGAGAGTGAGAGAGAGGGGGAAAGGAAAGGATGGATGCATACAACAGCCATGTTATTTGGTATTCTCCCTTGAAGAGATATCCTTTTAATTTATGAACACAAACTCCTCTACCAAGGACCTCATTTCTCCCCACTTTGTACACACTAAACTTGCGTAATCTTCAAAAGGCAAGAATTTGTGAGCACGATGTGTGTGTGTTTCTGTGTGTGTTATATATATATATATATATATCTGTGCCTGGCACAGTCATCTTTTCCAAGAAAGATTTAGAGACATCCCATTTTAGACTTGAGAGGTAGGAGGAAAGTTCAACTAAGGAGCACTTTAATTTTCTATATCCTCCACTTTTGGCACTTTGCCTCCTAACCCCTAACTGCCATTCATAACAAAATCCATCTTGATGTTGGAATTTATATACATGTATACATGATATCCTTACAGCTTCATACACAGAAGCCTCACATTGAGACGCATGCAGTCGAGCGTGCAGTCTGCTCATATAATGAATGAATGTGCTTTAGCCAAGGAGTTATTAGGCTATAATAACTTTAGCTCTTTATATTGCCATACACTATTACACTACACTTTCCATCCTCATTCGGCCTCATGTAGGCTCAGGTATTCCTGCCAGGTAGAGCAACAGCTTTCTTGTTGCCAGGGGCACTGAAGTGTGGAGTCCTCCATGCATGCAGAGAGAAAGAGAAAGGGAAGGAAGCATGTCTCATCTAGCTTGCTTGAGTCACAAGCACACAGGAGTGGTGGTCTAAACATCTTACTGCACGAGGACATGAACTATAAGTAGAGGGAGATAATTTCCTGAAATTTTTCTAAACAATACACTGAAATTTATAATTTGTTAATTCACTTGAAGCTTTATTTAACAGACAATAAACAGAATGATGAACACAACATAATTCTCTTTGTTAAATATAAACACATTTAGAAATTGATGCCAGCAACACAGTTAAAAAAGTAGGGACAGAGGCAAAATAAGACTGAAAAGGTTATACAAGCAACACTAGAAGGTGCCACATTTAGCAGTTTAACTGGTAACAGGTGAGGTTATCATGATTGAGTATAAAAGAAGCATCCACCAAAGTGTTAGTCTTTGAGCAAGGATGGTTCATGGTTCACCACTTTGTATCAAACATTGAGAGTATTGTTACTCAATTCAAAGACAATGTTTCTCAGCACAAGTTTGCAAATAATTTCGGTTTTTCACCATCTACAGTTCATAACATCAGGAAAAGATACAGGGAGTCAGGGGAAATCTTGGTGCATGAAGGCCAAGGGTGGAAACCGGTGTGACCACCAAGCCCTCAGCCCTCTTTTGAGAAAAAGTCATGCTACTGTGATGGACACAGCCACATGGTTTCGGGAGTACTTTGCAAAACCATTGTCACTGCTGCATCAATAAATGCAACTTGAAACATTTTTTATGCAAAGAGGAAGGGATATATACATTTTACGCAGAAACACTGGCAAGTTCTCTGAGCCTGAAGTCATCTGAGATAGTTAAAAACATAGTGGAAATGTGTTCTGTGGTCATGCTTCATGTTTCAGCTTCTTCTTGGAAAATGGATGTTGGATTTTATGTACCAAAGATGGAAAAGACCATCCAGACTGTTACCAACATGAAAATATCAGCACCTGTGATGGCATGGGGTGCATCAGTGCCCATGGTATGTCTGATCTGCACATATGTGTGAAGGTACCATTGATGCAGAGGTTTTTATTGCCATTTTGGAGAAACATATGCTGCCAAAACAACAACCTTTCCGAGAAACTCCATGTCTATTTCAGCAGGACAATATGAGGCCTCATTCCGCACAAGTTACAACAGTGTGGCATGACTAGACTGCCTGCAGTCCACATCTGTTTCCTATTGAAAATGTATGGTGCATCATGAAGAGGAGAATTAGACAATGGTGACCACAGACTGTTGTACAACTCAAATCTTGTACACATCAAGAATGGGCAAAAAGTTCCACTTGCAAAACTGCAGCAATTATATTCAATTCCCAAATGATTAAAAAGTATAATTAAAAAGGTGATATGACCGTGGCAAGCATGCCCCTGTCCTAACTCTTCTGGAGTGTTCTCTATATTTAGTTTATGAGAATTTTATTAATTAGAATTAAGTTAATCATTGAAAATCTTTAGTCTGTTAAATAAAGCTTCAAGTGAAATAAATGATTTTTTTATGAAATAAATGGAATTTGTAATACGGACAGAGAGATTCACATTAATATCTCAAATGTATGGTCATCATGTTCAAACAAGAAGGTGACCAAGGACAGTAAAGTCTCATGGGGCCTGGGGGAAGGGCTGGAGCTTTATCATATTCTTCTTCAGACATAGAAATGTATTCACACCAGTTTACGTAGACTCAGCACAGTTAGGAGAAGCTTGTCTTTGCTGAGCCAACATTCTAGGAGTGAAGCACTGCATGAAATGCTGCACATAAGCCCAGCATTTTAAAACAAACAGCGATCCAAAGTTCTTTTTTTAATTAAATATCTGTTTGAGAAGGTTGAGTAGGTCATGAAAAAGTGAGTGCATTGGATGCACCATATACCTGGATGCTTGCAAAGCTACTTCTAAATGGAACTGCATCCTGGCCTTGTTCAAATGTGTACTCGGTAATTCATCAAATTTCAGCTATTTTCACAGCTAATAAACACCTAGAACATACTATAGTCTCTACATCCATCTTACTTTGACCCTTTCTTACAAAATATGGAACCTAGGGCCAAAAAACATCAGTGGTGTAAATGTAGTGACTAGATGTATATACCCAGTGGTCCCGACACATCTACTAAACCCTGGTCTTCCCACAGAAAGCTGATCGTGCTGCCACTGGACCAAACGCAGCTCCTAATTCACAGGGTAGCTTTGTGGTGTTCTTGGAAAGAGGGAAGAAATGAAATTTTCTTGGAAATACTATTATATTTGACACTAAAACCGCAGACATAGTTTCACACAGTGTGCCAACATTTTAAATATTTTTTTTCAGACTTTAAACAGAAATGATTGTCATTTAAATTGACAGCCACAATTGTCCATATTCCTCCCATTTTTGCTGCATGAAATTATTATTAATATTTTGTATAAATGGAGCATGATGAAAATCTTTCCAGTTTTTTCCAGAACTAATTATCTGATTTCTGATGGAAACTGAACAAATATATGAGTTTCATTCCAACAGGGGATGAATACTTATGTGATCCAACTTTACACCTTTTATTTCTAAAGAATGATCACTACTGATTTGCTCCCTTCTTTAATATTATGGATTATGTTTCTGTAGTTTTTCCTCACATACAGTCTAATCCCAATCACATCTATTTCAGTTCTAAGTTGCACAAGTAACACAAGAAGATCTGGAAAAGTTCAAGTAGTTAGATTCCTATGCCAGCTATTGTACATAAAGTACTATATCATATAATAGTGTATGCTGCTAGTATAAATAGCATATAGTATACACATCAGTATACATCTACATGTTCTCTATATTGTATTGTTGAAGTAGAAACCAGGTACAAGCCTCCATGATATTAAAATATTATTGTGAAATTAAATGAAACCTAGATGGAAATCTTTCAAACATAGCCAGCTGTGCTTGCATTACATCTTTCATTCTACCACTTCTGTTGCAAACTTTAGGTACTTTTCCTTCAAAAAGGCATTGTGATAAAGCTTTGTCTACTATTTAGAATATAACGTTATGGTATCACCAAGAGTAAAACTGCAATGGTTAAATGGTTAAAGGTTGTCCAACTACTCTTTGGCAAGGGCAGCCAGCTGAGGCTCCTCCTCTATCTCCGAGTTAACAATATCATACATGATCTCCAAGCCCACTGTCTGTGGGGGGTATTACACCCGAACGTGATCGTTTTGTTTACACAGACTGCCTTTAATAAAAGACTATGAGAATTTATGACCCCTCTTGCCTCTGTATGAGCCTCCATTAGGGTATGGCCATACACTGCAGCCCTGTAGTTTCTGCTTATTAATGCAGGGAGGAAGCAGGAAATCTGGTGAATCATGTCAGCTGCAGTGTTATGGAAAGGACAACTGTTAGGAATGAAGTTGAATTAGGAATGACACTGAAGAATGCGTTTAGTGTATTCTTTGCTTGCTTCCCAGCTATAGCACTAAAGTTCTGTGTAAAATCATGGGACTACATAGATATAGAAGACATAGTAGTTCTTTTACTTGAACATTATTCTGCAGAACAAAAAAATGGAATAAATGTTTAAATTAGTGATCGGATACAAAGGATAGATTGTATGTGTGGTAGATGGTGGGCTAATATCTTTGGAAGTGGGGTATGTAACTTCTCTCTCTGTCTCTCCCCTGTCTGTCTGTCTGTCTCTCTCTCTCTCTCTCTCCCTGTCTCTCTCCCCCCCGTCTCTCTCTCCCCTCTCTGTCTCAGAGGCAATGGTGACCTGATTAAAGACCAGTAAGAAAAGGGTTAAGGAAGTCATCTGGGAGCCTGGGTTATCACTAATTGACAGCTGCTGGCCCTGAGGGCTTTTTCTTCTAACCTGGAGACCTCAGCGTAATATAAGGGCAGTACTCCTTTGGCTCTATGTGAGAAGTGGTTGTGAGTGGAGGCCAGATCGCTGTTGCTGGCCTCTTCCTCCATGGGAATGTCTAAAGAGAGGGGTAGAAAGAATTACAGCAGCTAGCTGTAACATACAATTACAGACACAGAGAGCCATGAGTTTTCTAGAGAGTCGAGATTCTTGGCCAAAAGTGCCTACTGTTCTAAAAATATTACTAAAAATACTATAAATCTATTTCAGGTTTTCTTTTTCCACACATGTAGAAAGATTTATCTGATGCATTATACATAATAGGTTGTATAGGAGTTTATCAAAAGCAAAAGTCTCTCTCAGGGATATGTTATTCTCTCCTTGGACGTGGCAAGACCAGCATTACAACCCCAATTCCAATGAAGTTGGGACGTTATGTAAAACATAAATAAAAACAGAATACGGTGATTTGCAAATATAATGGTGATTTTCAACCCATATTCCATTGAATACACTACAAGATGTTTAATGCTCAAACAAACTTTAGTGTCTTTTGCAAATATTCACAAAATTGAATTTGATGCCTGCAACACATTCCAAAACAGTTGGGACAGGGGCATGTTTACCACTGTGTTACATCACCTTTCTTTTTAACAGTCCGGGGTCTCCGTTGTCATATTTTGCGCTTCATAATGCGCCACACATTTTCAATGGGAGGGATGGGTATGGACTGCAGGCAGGCCAGTCTAGTACCCTCACTCTTTTACTACGAAGCCACGCTGTTGTAATATGTGCAGAATGTGGCTTAGCATTGTCTTGCTGAAATAAGCAAGGACTTCCTTGGAAAAAAGACGTTGCTTGGATGACTGCGTATGTCGCCCCAAAGCCTGTATGTACCTTTCAGCATTAATAGTTCCTTCACAGATGTGCAAGTTATGCCTGCCATGGGCACTAACACACCCCCATACCATCAAAGATGCTGGCTTTTGAACTTTGTGCTGATAATACGGACAGTCCTTTTCTTGTTTGGCCCAGAGGACACGATGTCCATGATTTCCAAAAACAATTTGAGATGTGGACTCATCAGACCATAAGACACTTTTGCACTTTACATCAGTCCATCTCAGATGAGCTTGGGCTCAGAGAAGTTAGCGGTGTTTCTGGGTGTTGTTGATATATGGCTTTCACTTTGCATGGTAGAGTTTAACTTGCACTTGTAGATGGAGCCACAAACTGTGTTTACTGACAATGGTTTTCTGAAGTGTTCCTGAGTCCACGTGGTAATATCAGTTACAGAATGATGTCAGTTTTTAATGCATTGCTGCCTGAGGGTTCAAAACTCATGGGCATTCAATTCAACAAGCTTTATTGGCATGACCATTGGCATTCAATGTTGGTTTTCGGCCTTGCTGCTTACTTGCAAAGATTTCTCCAGATTCTCTGAATCTGTTAATATTATGGACTGTAGATGATGAAATCCATACATTCCTTTCAAATGCATGTTGGCAAATGTTTTTAAGCTGTTTGACTATTTGCTCACGCAGTTGTTCAAAGTTGTGAACCTCACCCCATTCTTGCTTGTGAATGACCGAGCCTTTCGGGGATGCTCCCTTTATACCCAATCATGACACTCACCAGTTTCCAATTAACCTGTTCACCTGTGGAATGTTCCAAACAGGTGTTTTTTGAGCATTCCTCAACTTTCCTAGTAGTTTGTTGCCCCTGTCCCAACTGTTTTGGAACATGTTGCAGGCATCAAATTCAAAATGAGTGAATATTTGCAAAAAAACATTAAAATGTATCTATTTGAACATTAAATATCTTGTCTTTGTGTATTCAATTAAATATGGGTTGAAAAGGATTTGCAAATCATTGTATTCTGTTTTTATTTGTTTTTCACAACGTCCCAACCTCATTGGGGTTTTATGTCTAGCACTATTCTCTGACAGCTTGGTATAAGAAACATAGGGCACACTGAAAAGGATCTTTTGTAAAAGACTGTAAAATTGCTCTACTAAATACTAAACTATGGAATGGCAACATTAAATACATAAATATGATACCATTTATTTTTTCATGTTGTGAAAAAGTTTTGACAATGTTTTTTTTTGTTTGTTTTTTTTTAAAGTAAACTTCAGACATGAAGTAATTTTCTTAATTGGAGACACTGCTTATCTTAAGGATTGATTTCTTTTGTTGATAAAATACCAAAAAAACATGCTTTCCTAAATGAGGTGCAAACTTATGGGTGCTGGGTCAGCTTGGCTATGTTTTCTTAAATAGTGCATCAAATTAACAAAAACCCTTTGATATTGTTCATTTCAAAAATTTTCATTCATTCATTCATTCATTCATTCCTCTTCTTGGCCGCTTATTCCTTTTCAGGGTCACGGAGAGCCGGTGCCTAGCCGGCCACATAGGGCGCAAGGCAGGAACAACCCTAGATAGGGTGCCAATCCATCATAGGGCACACACACTCGTGTGCACACACTCACACACTAGGGCCACTTTAGAGACGCCAATCAACCGAACGTGCATGTCTTTGGACTGTGGGAGG
>JAOVYV010000002.1:9549646-9581915 GCA_025674545.1 Hassar affinis | reverse complement strand
AGTATTGAGTGCATAACTGAACATAATTATTTGAAGGTTGACTTTTTTGTATTAAAAACACTTTTCTTTTATTGGTCAGATGAAACATGCTAATTTTTTGAGTAAATTTTTCTTTACTTTTTTGCCAAAATCATCAATATTAAAACAATAAAAGGCTTGAACTACTTCAGTTTGTGTAATGAATCTAAAATATATGAAAGTCTAATGTTTATCAGTACATTACAGAAAATAATGAACTTATCACAATATGCTGATTTTTTGAGAAGGACCTGTATTCAAAAGCTACATGAAATGGTATATGGAAATGGAAAACAAAACAGTGTGAATACATACCACAAGTATACAGTGAACTGGATGGTACATACATTCCAATCCTCCCTCCAGCAGTTGGGTAAAGGTACTATGAATAAAATTATATACAGGGGTGGCCATCCTTTGGGTTGCAGGTACTTGGCCAGCTGTTGATTCATGATGTGTGATGGTTCTCCTGTCAGCACATATGAAGCAGCAGTTTTTAACCCATCCCGCCTCTTCAGGTAGCCTATGTTGTTCTTTTTAACAGGCATGTTCACATTCAGTAGTCTATCAGGGCATCACGTTATCTAAATCTAACAAGATCAGTTTTAAATTTAAGTTTGCATTTTGTACTGTAATGTTTATTAGAAATACTCTAGCTATGAACTAACTGGTTGGCCACCCATAAACATATGAAAAAAAGGAAAATGGAATCATGTGACAGATTGATACATCATTGTTTATTTGAAAAATCATTGCATTTTGGCTTTAGCGATATTCTAACCTTTCCACCTTGCCCTATTGGCTTTTCCATTCAGTATTGTTTGTGTGCATTTTCAAAGTTCACAAAAAATTGTTGGATGGAAAACCCTATATGGAATCAAACCATTTCATTAAAATCTATAAAGAATCATCAAGTATCAAGCAAGGAACCATAAGTCAGACAGAAGGGCTTACAGTCAGGTCACAATTCAAGCAAGAGCTGATAACATTCTAAGGCAGAAGATAAGCTTGAAGCTGACTTGTGGGAGGGAGCGCTAATGTAAGCTTCTAACCTCTGAACACATGCTGACTGTTACTGGTGAGAAATAAGTGGTTCAAACACTGGGCAAACTAGCGCAATGTCCTGTGTTCTGCAGCCAAATTAGATTAAAAACGACTCCAGACCACTGCAAATGAAAAAAGAGGCAGTTAACTGTGTTAGGGCCAAGAGAGTCAATGGCCTGTGGTCTAGAGATGGATATATAGATGTATGCAATCTTTAAGTCATCTTTCCTTCCCAAGTCTTTCGTCTTTTCTAATAATTAAGTGCGTCTTGTTTAATTTGCGCATACACATATATAGACACACTTGTGGACACCAACATACACACAGCACAGACTAGATCTCTGTCCTGCCACCCCTCCCTGGATTTCTGAACCTGACATTCCTGGCAAGCAGAGGACTTTGAAGTGGGCGATGGGATCTGGCTCGCCTTACAGGGCCAAGCCCTGAGAAAGAGGATCTGTCTGGCTGTGGAGGGCAATGCTAGCTCAGGGGTTAATCACAAGCATAGCACACTGCTAGCTCTGTCCCTTCTGCACAAGACGCTCTATATTTTGGGGTTAAGAAATCCAGCACACCCCAGGACTTTGAAGTTGAGTGGCAGCTATGAATTGGACTAGGAGATGAGAAGGATTTTTTTTTTTTTGCTCCCCGGCTCTATGCGTATAAACATACAAAGGGTCATAGGGTGTGTGTGCGTGTGTGTGTGAGTGGGGGTGGTGAGTGTGTTAGAAATGAAACGAGTAATCTCTCCTCCCTCTCTCTCTCTCTGTCTCTCTCTCTCTCTCCCTCTCTCTCTCTCATGCTCTCTCTTTCTCTCTCTCTCTCTCTCTGTCAGACCACTGCAGCCCCTTCCCACCACCTTTCTGCTCTCGTCTTACCTATTAGGGAGGATTACCCCCTTAATCATGTCTCGCTGCCACAGATAGTTTCAGTCTACATCAAACTGGGTTAAAGAATGTTTTCCAAGAAGCATGTCTGATGATACAGCAATTTACAAAATCTAAGGAAACTATATAGAACTATGCCATCCGCACTAGCTTGCTTATGGAGGCTTGTGAAAACTCTTCGCATGGTGTCATCTTTTTTTTTTGCGCCATTGTCTATTATATAATTATGAAAACTGAACTGAAATGCATTTCCTTTTTTCCATGTACCTCAACCAGATGTAATGTTCTAGCATTTTAAAGCAAATCTGGTTACCTTCAAGAGTGATTCAATTCTAATATTGCTGAACAGCATCACCCCTAACTCTACTTTTACAACTATTTTATGGAAAAACAACATTACCGCCCATTTTTACCGAGGTAAATGTTTACAGTGGCTGAAATAAGTCATTGATGTTGGTTATCAGCATCATATCTTATCATCATTACAACTGAGACAGATTTAAACATAAGCCTCATTGTCATCCCTTCACTCAGCTGATCTCGTAGCGCCAGACAGGGAATTAACTGCTCATATGTACAGCCAGTTCTGTTCTGTTGAGGTTTTTATGAAGCCATATAAAAAATTTAACATTTTGCTGTCACTTACTGAATATAGAGTGTATAAGCGTATAAGTGTATATAGGGTGTATAACCCATCATCTTTGTTGATGTAATGATGCAGGAGCGCGGCAGACTTTCTGACAGCTGGTATCTCATCACAAACTGAATCGCTTAGGTATTTTTCAATTGTATTATGATGTGTAACTATAACTATCTAAAAACCTGATCTGATCAGATAGTGAGGAAATTACACTTAATAAAGTCACTGCTGTGTTTGTTAAACTGGCTCCTTACCCAGACATCATCTTTGGAGGCAGACACCAAGTCAAGGTTAGACAGTAACCTAAATAAAACATTTCCACCTTCCTTTTGGTAAAATATACTTATTGGCAGAAAAATCTATTTCAATTTCAATGAAAACCAGATATTTGTCACATTTAGGCTGTTTTCTGGACTTCAGCCACAGTGAAATCCCACCTCACATCTAAAGTTTCTTCCTGATGATCTTTGCAACACCGTAACTGCCGGAATCCCAAGTCAAACAAAACAGCTCATGTGGAAACGAATCACATATAAGAAGCACAGTTGCCTAATGGCAATCTCCAGATGACGCTGTGCTATTATTCTGAAATTATGAAACCATTAGTGATGTGCAGCCAGCATGGCTATGCTGCATGTTCACATTTAAATGCCTTTTATTTTAACTCTACGCTTGAATAAGATAGAGGGGGGCATTTTGCATTTTGCTAATAACGCTATGAAAAGAAACTGAAATGCGGCGCGACAACAGATAAGAGTGTGCAATGTTGCCACCGAAAAACACATTTAGGAATAAATTACAAATTTCATGCTTCTGCCCAGTTCTTTATCAGTCGTCACACAGTCGACAGGGGAAATGACATAGATATTCATGAATTTTCACTTCAATCTAACAAATCTATTTGTTATATATTGCTTCGTTTTTCTAATTATGTACTCACGTTAACTTGAATGATAGTACTTCTTCTATAGTTTATGGACCCCAAAGGGAGTTTCACCCATAGACATTACTTTCCTAGAAGATAATTTGTACCAGATACTGTGAATGAAAACATGCAATGGATAGACAGATGTGTTAAGACTATACCAGGCCTTGTTTTTATAGCCCTAAAAAATGTCATGGTATTGTAATGGTCTCCTTTTGGTTACAAAAAATGTGAATTATATTTGTTTGTTTCATTTTTCTTTTTTTTTTGGTTTTAATTTCATCTTGAAGGGTAATTGAGAAAAGCACTGCTGTGTGTGTGAGCTGTACCTGGAGTCACTGAAATATGGGGAGATAAATGTTCTCATCTCATTGTACAAGTCACAAATGATTCTGCAGCACATTTGTAATATTAATCATAAAGTGAACATGCCAAGGTAACTCACATAGTCACTGGCCTGTAAAGAGGCGGTGAAAAATTTTGGTCCTGGCAGCTGTTTGACTATCATCTCCAGCAGCTCCAATGCAGCCAAGACAAAGATTCACAGTCTAAGCTCTGTGTATTTAGATATTCTGAGCCTCCCCCAGGAAACACAGAACAATGAGGACCTGGATATGTGGGTGTGACTAAACCACAGCATTAGTGTAATATATCTTGTAGTGAGCATCTGCTTGTGCAAAACTTGGTGGACGGCATCCAACCACTAACTCCAATAATGATGCATTGATGAGCAATAAATATATGCATAGAGTCAGTGGCCTGATGGTGTTCTGATAAGCACAGATTCTAAACAAGGCTGTGGTTAGAATCTTTTTTTTTCTCAGTGGGAACATATATACAGATGTTGAAATGTCCAGTGTCTAAGTCTGTTTCCACAATGAGTATTATATTAAAACTACTGATCCAGAATCAGATTCCAGGTCCCCGTAAGGGAAATTGATCTTGAGTCAGAATGACTAATTTTAGATTATTTGCAATTTTGGGCCCAGTCTAATCTGTTTTCTTGGTTTCTGCTCTGAGGGATGGACCAGTTAAAGGCCAGGTCAGGAAGGCCAAGTCCCTTCTTAGGCTTGGCCAGCTGCATGTTTCTTTGACAAATGAGCTTCATGAGCAGTGTCCTGCTCTAAGTGCATTAGCAGACATGAGCCTGCGATTCACATTAAGTTTGTGTGTTCAATTCTTTTAGCTTGTTTGGCTGCCATGATATATACAATGACCTTAAATGCAGGCTGTGCTCCAGAGCGAATAGTCAAGCACTGAACCCCCTGCAGCCTGACGGTCCTGCAGGAGCATTTGTTTTCTTGTTTACCAAGGGCTATTTGGAAAAGCCACACATACACATATCCATACAACTCTGCAATTTATCCTGGACAGTATCCATTTGTTATGTAATTGCACTGATTTGCAGGAGCTCCGTCCGAGTTTGTGTGGAACAAAGCCGCACAGCATGTCAATGCTTAGCTATGATTTGCAGTTGCGATGGCTGTGCGTTGGGTTGTATAAGCAGAACATATGTTGGAGGAGAGCAAAAGGAAATGCTGGGAGAGCATGTTTAGGATCAGAGTGCTTACTGCTGAAGATTCGCTCCCTATGAGACATAGTATTTAAGGCAAGCCTAGGGCAAATTGATAGGTTTGTACTGTACATTATGGTGCAGCGCAAATCACAGTGGAGTGACCAGTGGAGCTCATTGTGCATGTGAAACTCCTTACAGCTTCCAGCTAATTCTGATGTGGCAGACCAGTTCAGCTGTCTCTGACTGGGAATGAGAAAACGGTGCAAAAATTCAGAAGTTTAGGTTCATTCCCATTCAGGCTCATTCTCCCACAAGTAGGCTGTATAATGCAGCTAAGATATGTCTGATTGACTGACGTCTCAATATGACATTGATGAAGCTACATATGACTCACAATCTGCCTTTTAGAGAATACAGCTAATTATGTGTGTGTCTGGTTTAGGGGCCGAGATTATTTCCAGGCCAGAAAACTGTAAACAAAAGCCTGAAGAACCCAGTCATCCATTCCATGGCAATATGACAGAGCACAGTATTTATTTCTTTAAAATTATATCTTATATAAGATTTCTAGTTAAGAGGCACTTTTAAACATTACAAACTGCACCTGATCTTTGATGAACTGGCCAGAGTGTATTCCCACCTCAGGTTCTGTGTTCCCAGCATGATCTCTGGATACAAAGTATATAATGGTTAGTGAAGATGAATGAATGAGACTGCATCTGACAATAGCACTATATGACTTTGAGCTCCAGGTTTTGCTACAGTACCCCCTGGCTCTAGCGAGGTGAATAAGAGGTTTTCTGCAGGAACTAGACAGAATGTACTTTAATATGGAGCTCTGAGAAAGTTCCTCTGTAGGAGGAGTGATGGAAATCCCAGCCAGTGGGACAGTGTCATCAACTGTGTTCTGAACAGCACAGTTCAGGAAAGGGAAGTGGTGCTCCTTAGAAATAACATGAGTAAGTGACATGTTTCCTCCCCCTATTTTCACACTCTAACACGTTTGCAGACGCGCATATCAGAGCCATCCAAGGCTTTAAAAAAATGGCTTTCATTTCCTTGGACAGCCTGGTGTGTCCACTCCTCCAGATCCTTCCTGCACTTCCATTTCATGGTGCATGATTATTTCTCTCTCTCAGGTACAGGGGGAGAGTTAATGTCTGAGGAAACTGATGTCCCCATCAGGCTCCCCCTTCTCTGCCCCCCCAAGATACCCTCCTCCCCCATATAGCCTGTCAGCCCATATACTGCTGCATTCATATCCAAATAAGAAGCCCCTCTCCCTGGCTCACTGCCTCACATACAGGCCCACACACACAAGAGCTCTCCTGACCCATAATTTTGCAGAGCAAGCAAATGAAGAGCCTCTAAACATATGTCATCGGGCCTTGCGTTTCGACCCTTATTTACATGTGCTTAATGAGGATCCAGCCACTTAAACCTAGCTGGAATGGTGTTTAAATCTGGACTGAGATCGCACAGCTGCCACCTGCCTGCTGCAACCAGGCAGTAGCTGTCCAATGAAGTCATTCGTTGCAAGAGAGAAGAACATGACCAGAGCTGACAATTTCAATTATGCAACATATACAGTCTTTTTTAACAGTAAATTAAACAATTGTAACACTTTTCCATGTACAGTGGGTTTACAGTGCATCTGTAACATTTCAACAGCTTATTATCTGAGATTTAAGAAATTCAGCTGCTTCACTATAGAGTAGTTGCTTTATCTATAGAGTATACATTTACATTTATGATATTTGGCAGACACCCTTATCCAGAGTGACTTACATTAATCTCATTTACACAACTGACAACTGGTTAAGGGCCTTGCTCAGGGGCCCAACAGAAGCAGCTTGATGGTGGTGGGGCTTGAACCCCCAACCTTCAAGTCAGTTACCAAACACCTTAACCACTGCGCGACCCATGTCCCTGTATACACTGAAACACCAGAAAAACTGGTACTATGCAAAATACACAGCAACATCACCTATGCACGTCATTGTGCACATCATTGTGTCTACCAGTGTGTATATAAAGCGAGAGTAGCTTCTAGAGCTGTTTCCACCATGTGGCATACTGGCAAGTTATCATGATTTAGCAATTTTTTAGATGGAGCAGCTAAGAGGGGTCATAGCATTTCAGAGGTAGAAGCAAACTCTAAATTTCCATGTATGAGCATTTCAAGGGTGTACCGTGGCCAGAATTCCAGCAAAACCTCAGCGTGGCCATAAAAAGACTCTGGGTGAATGTAACCAGTGTCGGCTGGCAAGAAGCATTTCACAAGATAGGCGTGCAACACTGCCTCAAGTAATATCGGAATTCAGTGCTGGGGGCTCAACAAACATCAGAGTGAGGACTGTGCAGCGTTCCCTCCACGATCCTGTGGGGGCCTACCAAGGATTAACTGGCATACCAGTTTTTTTGGGAGATGATTTGAGAACAGACCTACATTTTCTCTGAGTAATTTAGTGGAACTAAAGTCACTCAACCTATGTGTATGATAAGGGTTAGGGTTAGAATGTTCAAATGGTTAACTAATGGTTTGTTGAATATTTGTATATACATTGTTAAACATTTGTATAGCATAGGTTGAGTGAGTAGTTCAAGTACTGCTATATTATTCTGTGAAAATGTACTGTAGGTATGCTCATGAATGATCACTTGTGTATTGTAAATATACACAATGCTTCACATTTTCTACACCCTCTAATTGTAAGCTTGTTTAAGAATAACCCTTCGCTACTGTGTATGTCTGTGTGAGAAAGTGCTTTGCCCGCCTACGAGTGCGTTTCTGCATCAGGCACTCACTGAGGCATGTGCATCTTTTGTGCCACCTGGGACAACTGATGTTCTCACTACCTGAGTCCTAAATGACACACTCATTCATAATTGATTTCCATATCATTTTATTGCCGTGTAAGCCTTTCCATTCCAGTTTCTTCTGTACTGCAGCCACTTAATATCCAGATGCTCTCTTCTTTTCTGTCTTGATGATGGAGTGCTGTTTGCCTGCAATAGTGATTAAAAGCATCTTGGATTGTGTTGCATTCAGTCCTGCTGGGACCATGCTGAAATCCCTGTCTTTAACGTTTTCTATCCGATTCAAGCAACACAGGATGCATATACATGATTATAAGTCACATCATCCTGTTCATTGCACACAGACTTTCCCTTCATGGCAAAAGATAAACATCCCAGGTGACC
The DNA here is from genome assembly GCA_025674545.1 of Hassar affinis. NCBI lineage: Eukaryota > Metazoa > Chordata > Actinopteri > Siluriformes > Doradidae > Hassar > Hassar affinis. The sequence goes on along the minus strand of JAOVYV010000002.1, from coordinate 9,573,681 downwards.
TGACAGATCCTCCACTACAATAATCCTGTACACCACTCGGAAGCCAAAAGCCTTGAGCCATAGTGGTACAACAAGAGCAACGAAGAACAAGAGCAACGAAGCCAGAGAAACTTCGCTGCTCCTGATAGGACCACACTAGTGAAAGAGAGAGCATACATAATGCACCTGCAACAGCTGGAAGCACTTATACGCTACTCATATAGAGTGGCCTATACTGATGACGATGTTGCTGATAATGCCAGTGTTATTTTAGGAGTGCTCCTGTATGCACTTCTGTCATCACTTTGGCACTGTCATTAGGTTGGGAGCCGGTGCTGTATAAAAGCCCCTGAGACTGGCTTGGTTCATACCATGTCAACACATAATGCAGTGTGAGAACTGCAAACGCCTGGACATCTCAGCAAAGATAATTAGAACATCCAGCCATGCACTACTGTGAATATGAGACAGAAATGTGGGTCAGGTTGATGTACTATCAGTAGCTGGTAAGGTTTCCAAACCTGTGGTGATTTGTTTGATATATAGGGTTTATTGTCCTAGCCATTATAGGAAAGGAAAACAAAATAATAAATGATCATATAAAATGTCAAAGGTCTGGTGTTAAATTGTTCTCGCTCTTATAATCAATAAAATTCACTTTGGCAGTGCCATGAATCAGTTTTAATCATGCAGTTCTGCTCACAGAAGTGCATATGGATAAAACGAAAATATGAAATTGATTAAACAGAGTGTCTCAGACTTGAGCACATATTGTTGATCTATTTCTTTCTTTCCATCACTAGTTACATTGATGTATGTGTATTGTATGTCTGGATGTGCCTGAATCTTGTGGAATGTGTGCACACGTGCTGCTGAATGTGTTGCATCTGCAACATACTTGTAAAGACAACATGGTTTTCTGTGGTTGTATGTGTATGTGGGTGTATGAGCAAAGGGCTTGCATATGTACTTTGTGTGTGTGTGTGTGTGTGTGTGGGTGTGGGTGTGTGTAATGTGTATTGTGTGTACATTCTCTTCACATGGCCTGTTCTGATGTGTGTGTGTCCAAACATTTCTCCCCTTGTGTGTCATTCTCACTGATTTAGCAAATCAGTAATGCTTGTCTGAGAATTAATTAAATGGATCAGTGCTGGCAGATTCTTTAGGCAGCTGCTGCAGTTACACGTGAAACAGAGAGAGAGACAGAGACAGACAGAGAAAGAGAGAGAGAGAGAGAGAGAGAGAGACCAAGACTGAGAAAGAGTAAGGCCTTGTGCATTAGACAGCCCACCCAGCAATCCTGCCTAATCACCCACAATCTATTTCAAAGTCAACTTGATTGGACTTCTATCTAGAGAATAATTGAGAATTAAGCAGCATCCAGACAGTAGCCTCTCGTATTTGCATACTTGTACATGCCAGATGAGCGCATTCGCCCCTCAGAGAGCCCGAGAGGTGAATGCTAACTCTTGCACCAGTGTTAATGTTGCTTTCTAAGGCTTATTAGATAAGTAATGGTGTAGAGCATATCACATTCATAAGCACATCCCCTCACCATCTTACAATTTAATCCATTGTTCGATATGTTCATTATTATAAATATCACATAGAGCCTCATGGCACTTTACCGGGGAACCAAAGAAATGAGTCTGTCATCTGATAGATGAGCAGGAATATTCAAAAAAACAGCATAGACAATGAGGCTTTCCAGAAACTGAGCAGGAGCGCAAGAGATTGGAATTACTGATGTTCATTTTAATTCATGCTCTTCTAATGTCACATTTATGGACAAGACGAAACAGCTGCAGGAGGAAAGGAGATTCATGTCAGGCTCCACTAAAGCATAGAGCATGTCTGAACCCAATGGCCTCTCCTTCATGGCCGCATACACACAGATACGCACACAGACAGAGATTGGCTGAGTGCAGACAAGTGTGTATAGTGGTGTTCATGTAACCCTGACCCAGACAAACACAGGCATCACCACACAGACAACATCTCATGAACAGACATATCCCCTGCCTTACCCTCTCTCACATTCTCTCTGATATTCATACATTCAGCACTCTGAATACGCCATTCCTTTTACCTTGCTCTCGGCAAAATGCACCCGAAAAAGTCATTCCGCTTTTATCAAGTTGTCATTTCACTCTCTTTTTTTTTTGGCTGCCAGATTTCAGATTTGAGCTGCCACTCCAAGCCCTGGCCACATGAGAACACCGTCGTACAACAGCCTGAGGATGGAGTTTTGCACCACACCGCACAAGATTGCAAATAGCTTTCATGCTCAGCTACACTCACCTCCCCCCACACACACCTCCACCCCCATTCCCTTTCCCTGATAAATAACAATGATGTGAGCATTTGTTTGGTGATTGGCTTCACAAGACGAACAGAACAAATTAGTTTTTCGTACCAGATAAATCACTCATGGGGCATTATTCAAACTATCAAATGATAAAATATTGCAGTATCCAGTGGTATCCAGTGTTGTATTATGATGAACATCTTGTTGTTTTGCATGGCTTTCCTCTGGCTATTTTATGCCCCTTCCATTTATTTGCAGTTTGTACATCATGAATAATAGCTTTAAGATGAATAAATCCTCTGGCCTAAACAGATTCATTATTTTAGTTAGCTTTTTTCCCCCTATGCTGTTTTTTTTTCTCATTTATGGTATGTGTTCATTTTTTTCTTGTCAAATGCATTTAAGCATTAACATGATCATGTTTTTTTTCTCATTCATTCCTTCAGGCACAACTTTGTAGCTACTTCCTATTTGAGTTTTATCCATTACTGCAAATAAAGTACCATTACTGGGCCTTTCATTTATGCATGCTATAATACGTAAACACCTATGGCAATGTTTCTTCTTTGATTATTTCATAAGGAGCTTGTTTGGAAAATCAGTAATTTGAATTAATGTTTAATGGCAACGATGTCCTCTGGCATTGCATTTTGCATTATATTAAGTACATTGTAGTGGAAAACATAAAGCATCAGCTGCTTCTTATTTCAGACATTATAAGTTGTCCTATTCTTGTTCCTATTCTTATTCTTATTAGTAGTACAGGGTGTCCCAAAAGTCACCATACTTAAATAAAATGGGAATTTGTACCTTTACTTATACAATATTCATTCTTTTAGGGTATCTGAAAGTATAAAAAATATAAAAATCTAATGTCATATTCAAATATAATATACACCCTGTATATTATATTTGATATGTGTAGAGAAATTTAGTGAATTGTTTTAATGAATATTTTGTAAATAAAGGTACATTTAGCTACAATTTCCCATTTTCCCTCTGCATGGTGACTTGCAAGATGTTTCATTTAAACATCCCAGCCTTAACCACACACATAAAGTGACTCTAGACAAAAGTGGGGATCAAGACACTGAACCGAAGGTATCTTTATAGTATAAAGATATAGACCATTGTACCACTGGTGCACTGTAAATTGAAAGCAAACTGATTTCAAAGCCCAAGCTGCTGAGCTAACTGTGTTCATTATGTTTCTTTTCTCACTTTGACATATTCAGCTACAGCTCACAAGAAGCAGCATCAGTGAACATAACACTGTTTAGGGGCAGGCAACAGTTACAGTTTTTTTTTTTTTATCTTCATGGCTCATTGTGAGCTCGTGGAAAATAGCTCAGCCCTCTTCTCTACTCCGCCAAAGCACTGATGTGTGGATTGGGATTAAAGCCTGACTGATTTCTCTCTCGCTCACTCTCTCTCTCTCTTGCTCTCTCTCTCTCTCCTTCTTTCTCCTTGCCTCTCCTCACTGTGCTGCCACACTAGCCAGTCCTCTGAGTATTACATCATCCTGATGTAATGTCTAACCAATCACATGACTGCTCTGCTAAACCTTCAAGGATTATGGAGCCCAGTAGCTCAGACTCCATAATAAGAGAGAGAAAGAGAGATGGCGAGAGAGAGTGAGCGATATTCCTGGGGCTAGATTGTGGATCAATTTTCTCCTACTCTTCCAGTTTAGCTTCACCTGAAGGTAGAAATAATGCAGCTGGATCTCAGGCATATCTCTTAGACAGTGTAGGCATCAAGGTCTCATGTGGATTTTTATTATCTTTGGAAACGTGCTCATGAATTTCTTATTTATCATGAGTGAAAATTTGCCCTTTAGTCATCAGATCGCCTTCACGTTCCACCCCCGTATTCTAATCATTTATATATTAATCAAGGGTTCTTTAATGTAGTCCTGATTAAAATTAAATTATTTAACAGTACCTTCATCTCAAACCGCAGCAATGCTTAGAATTCATTCAACCTTTTACAATTCCGTTTGCTTTTGATGTGGGTCCCATCTGGAACAAAAGGCTGTAGCAGAGAAGAAAATAAAGTAGAAAATAGAAGAAGTAAGTGATGTCAATTTGGTGTTCAGTCAGACCTGAGGCACTGAGACATCGCTGTAGATTGCGGTAGTACCACACTGGGGCATTAAGGTGGTGTAATATTGGCATTGGCCAGGTTTGGACTTGAATGAGTCAGTTTGTTGAATGGGTGAGTCACAAAGCTTTGAAGTAATACTTAACACATACACACACTCCAGCACATCATGGACAGCACATCATGTTTGTAGTACCGTGAACTCAGGACAATTTATCTCTACCAGCAGAGGCTGTTTTTGCTCCATACAGACAACTCATGTGTATATATTTAGTGCAAAGTCTTACTAAAGACTGTGTTAAATACGTTCTGAGCATTATTTATGATTGCTTGTTATATCCTTGTTTTGTTTGCCTAGTGTGATTATTACCCTTGTCTGCCTCCTTATTCCATTTTAGATGTGCTTTTACTTTGTTTGAACCTTTGTGTACTTTTGCCTGCCCTTGCCTGTCATTTCAACCACATATTAAATTGCTGACCAAGTTTGCATATGTCTGTCTCTGTAATATCACTTGCCTCTGTTCGATGCTGTATCTCAAAGATGCCTTGTCACTTCAAGGTTAGGTCTTTGTAACTACGGTTTACCCTCCAAATCTCTTCGCCCTCTCCAGTGCATGCATATAAAATGCTGCTGCCAGAGTCTTGGTACCCAATAAGCAATCCGTACATATCAGTCCCATCCTTCACCAGTTACATTGTGTTACAATTTGTTTACATTCTTCTCCTAACTTTTAAAGTCCTTCATGGTCTTGCACCCTCATACCTTGCACTCCATTCCTACATCCCATCTCACAAATTAAGGTCCTCTGATACAGGTCTCCTTGCTGTCCACAGGTTCAGGTTGTCCACCCAGGGTGGCAGGTCATTTAGTGTTGCTGCTCCCTCTCTCTAGGACTCTCTTCCTTCACCTAATCCCTCCTGCTCCACTATCTCTACCTTTAAAATCCAGCTCAAAACCTTTTCTTTCTCTCAATACTTCCACTCACTATGTACCACTACTCTTGTTTAATTTTTGTTTGGCTTATTGTTTTGTTCTTAAGTGAAACATGACCCTGGGTCTGTGAGAAAGGTGCTATAGAAATCTCACATTATTGTTATTATTATTATTATTATTATTATTATTATTAGTAGTAGTAGTAGTAGTAGTAGTAGTAGCAGTAGTATTTTCCGTTTGCTCTGATCTGTATTAAAACCTTTACCTTGCACATGGGTCCTCTCTCGCTGCCTGAATCTGACTTCTTACCCATGATTTCCTCATTTAGCTGGACGAGCATCCCTTTGTTATTCCTGAAACAACATTTCTATTAGCCAGTCAGCAGCATCTTATGTCCTCAGAGTGTGCCTTCTAGTTCTCCTGACTCCTGAGCTGCCAGCTCAGCAGGCTAGCTACTATATCTACTAATAAAAAGTAATACGAGTCATAAATCAGTGAGGAAAGAGGTGCAATTTTAATACACTGAATAATTAATTAAAGATTTGGTTGCATCTTTATGAACAAAAATGAGGCACTAAAGAATGCTTTACCCTTCTGAAATATAGGGCTCTTAGGGGGATAATTTAAAGGGCTCGCCTAATATTAACTAACAAGTGTGCTTAATATGGACAATAAGGCAATGCTTTGATATTTCCAAAATGTACATTTATGTTTAATTTATTAACTGAAATGTACAGTGATCTGTCTGGGAGATGACTGATGTATTCTGAAGGGGATTTTCAGATGGTCTAGGAGGGAGGGATACAAGGCATGATGACATCATTTTATCAAATGGTGATAATTGGTTAATAAAAAATCATAAAAAATCATATTTCTAGTACAACAGAAAGCAAGAAAGAGTTAATTCAGGACCATTCATTCACTTACTCGTTTTCAGTAACAGCTTTATCCTGGTCAGGGTAGTTGTGCATCCATATCCTATCCTAGGAATACCTGACAAGAGAATTCACCCTGGATGGGGAACCAGTCCATCTCATGCTACCATGCACACATTAGCTAATCTGCCTACCAACATGTTTTTGACACTGGGAGGAAACCCAGGAGAACATGCACAGAAATTCAGGACAAACAGTTATACAGGTTCAGCACTGAACTGACAAACCTCACCCTAAATCCAGGAACATGTCTTATCTATTCATGGGATTTTAGAACAGCAAGGTTAATTTATGTGATCACCTTGATTTCATGATCTTAGTCAGATCAATTATCAACATTATCAATAATCAACACACAGACAACTGTGTCAGAATGGAATAAAAACTGATTGGATATTACTGTTTTTAGAATGAACATGTGCATGAGATGGAACAGTTAATTTAAAGTATAGCATTTAAGCAAGCCTTTCTCACTGCTTAGCCATCAAAGCTCTGTACAAGCGTGCAATCTCCAGTCCTGTGACATGACAGGTAGCCTCCTGACTTCATATAACCCTACTCATCTCTCACTCTGTGTCACCTTGGCTGTATTTAGACATTGTTGAAGGGTATAGTGTGAGACCCAGTGTTTCATCCTTGTATGGATCATTCTTTTATTATTCACCCTTGTGCTTTAAGTGTACTTTACACTTTCAAAAGTTAGAAAAGCAAATCCAATTGGAGCAACAAGCAAAGCTTTCAAATCTCCCAGATAAATAAAAAAAAAGAAAAAGAAAGAGAGCAGACAAGAGAGATTAATGTAAATCTCAAAAAATAAAGAATGCATTAATATTTCATTTGCACATCTTAATTTCCCATGTGAAAGACACCCGGGTGCAGATAACAGAAATAAGAGATTTTATTTCTTCTGTGTTTCTCAGCTGGTGTCACTTTCTCTCCTCTCTCCTCCTGCAATACATCAGCACTTAGATCCTTTTTTTTTTTTTTTAATCGTCCCAGAGCTGACAGCGCCATGTAATTACCACCAGCCCTCCCTTATCTCACAAATGAGAAACGATGAGATATTTATGAACAGAAAGCATTTGGAGTCTCACGTGTCGCACACAGACGTGCCGTGACCTCCTGCGTTCAGAAGCAAACTCACTTTTAACATTTCACAAACTAAGTGTGAAATATGTATCCCATTTAACAGTAGAGCTAATTTACCAGGACAGAATGCTCTCTAAAAGCCTTCCTTTTAGAAATCTTCTGTACATAGACAATACGCTTTCTATTAGTGCTTAAAAATATATTCGTGTTCTGTTAAAGGAAAGTCCCATGCAAAATCTTAATGTACTGCTTTATTAAACATGCCTTGCTGTAGCTAAAAAATAAAATAGCAATGAATCATGAACCAGGAAAGAAATAACTGACACTGTTTTGTATATTAAGAGATAATACATCCAGTGAATCTTAGTACAAAATGCAGTTCTGAACAGAGAGCATGAATACCCCTGAACCTGAACTTTTAAGGCTAGTGATAATATTACAGAAAAAAGCTTTAATCCTGATGATCAAGTATAAGATAAATCAGTGTTGCAGAATAATACTCATAGAGTATCTCATAGAGTAACATACAAAAAAGTAAAGTAAAGTAAAATGAATAATAATTTTATAATAAATTATGTAGGAAATACACAATAACACTATGCCTGTGTAATATTTCTTTCTATTTACCTCACACAAACTAGATGGGTTTGGCAATGAAATGCTTCTTGTAGTAATTTGGAGTTTCTATGACAAAAACGTGGTTTGAAAAAGCCCTTCTTCACCATGCTCTAGTATGGCTATATCTTGAATCTGCACTGTTTGTGTAAGATATATGTAATATAAGAGCATTTGTCTTAACGTTTTGGCCCCTGAAATGGCTGTTGAGGTCCAATTTAATTGGCGGTATGAAGATGTTTTTAGCGTTCCTTCTTTCATTAATAATGCACAATATCTTAAGGCACACCTGATGCTGTAGTTTATAATGTCATTATTATTGAATATTATTGGAGATTTTGTTTCAGACTTACTGCAATGTGTTCGTGTTTGCTGATGTGGGGAAAAAAGACCTTTTGTTTTCAGTGAACCACAGGTAGCATATTCCATTGTGTAAAAATCATACCCTGTGTCTTCCTTCTCTCCTAAGATTTTATAGGCAGCATAAATTAAGGAGGAAATACATGATATCGTTATGCACATTTAATATTTTCTATTTACCTTACACAAAATAAATAGGTTTGGCATTGAAATACTTTGAAAAAGCCTTTCTTCACTGTGTTCTAATGCAGCTATATCTTGAATCTGCCATGATTATGTAAGACGTATGTAATATACAGTAAATAGATGAAAATTGCTGACTAAATTCAATTATCAAACTGACAAACTCTTTCAAAGCACCTGTCATCATCTGTCGAATCAGGCTGCCGATTAGGGTAAAGTTTACATTGAGTACCGGGATGCCTTAATGTGTATCTTACATTGGCTGGTGATGATTTAAAATGAAATGGAGAACTCTAACATGTCTGCTAATTATTCCCCAAAAATGGCAGACTGCTTCTGTTTTTCTTCATTCTCGTCATTAGAAGTAGATTGTGATTATTCAGCAGAACAGCTCTGCTCTTTGTGTGTGCCAGGACCATGGGGCCATGTGTATGAGTATACCTCTCATGAAATATTAAACATTCTCCCCACTTGCTACATATGATTTATCTTTTCATTAAGTTCTTTCCCTTATTATCCTTGCATAATTAGGACCTTTTATGCAGAGTATTCATAAAACAAAAGGCACATGCATTTGTCTTAACATTTTGTCCCCTGAAAAGGCTGTTGAGCTTAAATTTAATTTGAGGTATAAAGATGTTTTTAGTTTTCCTTCTTTTATTAATAATGCGCAATATATTAAGGCACACCTGATGCTATAGTTTATAATATCATTATTATTGCATATTATTGAAGATTATGTTTCAGACCTACCACAATGTGTTTGTGTTTGCTAATGTGAAAAAAAAACCTTTTGTTCTCAGTGAACCACAGGTAGCATATTACCTTAAGTAAAAATCACATGTACACATTGTTTACATGTGATTTGTTGAGCAAATATGAAAATGAGTGAAATGTAAAAAAACATTAAATTATATTTCAGCATGTTATATACTAGGGATGTAACCAAATACGCTATATTGCCTTCACATGCATATGAACTTGAGTCTATAGGGTTTAATATGAAGTCGGCCCTTTGCAGCTATATGCAACTGTGCGGCCATGGAAACCCATTCCATGAAGCTCTCTACACACTGTTCTTGAGCTAATCTGAAGGCCACATGAAGTTTGGAGGTCTGTAGACAGTTGACTGTGTTATATTTAGTAGGGTGGAAATTTCACAACTGGACTTGTTGCACAGGTGGCATCCTATCACAATACCATGCTGGAATTCATTTAGCTCCAGAAAGCGACCCATTCTTTCACAAATGTTTGTAGATGCAGTCTGCATGTCTAGGTGCTTGATTTTATACACCTGTAGCCATGGACGTGATTGGAACACCTGAATTCAATGATTATGATGGGTGACTGAATACTTTTGGTAATATAGTGCATGAATAAATGACTTAGCTTGATATATATATCTATATAACATGGGAGTGGGAGATTTTCACTTGAATATGTTTAATACCATACATTATATGTTTAAGGGCACTGTACAATAATACAGTATTTGCGAATAGAACTTTTTATTTGCTTGTTTCTCATATCATTTGTTTACTAGTTCGCCCCAGTAGCCCAAACTGAGCACTACAATATTTCTGTAAAAAAATGGCCCAATAATCTCAAAAGTGATGCTTGTATGTCTAGAATATGTATAGAGTCACCACTCCATAGCTTTACACAGTGCAGCACATCTCTGCTGGGGGCTTGAAAAATAATCATTTCATTACTAAAAAAATATTAATTAATACATAAATTAATTAATTATTTAATTAAAATGTAGCTTGACTGCATGTTTCCCCTGCTTCCTTAACTTACTTGTCACATAGAAATAGAACATAGGAAGCTTTCCAGAAATGTCCACAAGGCATCTGGCTCAGGCCAATTATAAAGAGTGAATTAGCTGAGGAACTGTACAAAATCAGGAGCTGATTAAATTTATGTTCTGCAAATTGTTATTTGTTATTGTAATTGATGAATGGAAAAATATATATATTGTCATATTCCGAGCAGCCTTGTTGTGCATTTCTATCCAATGCACAGAAGAACATACAATACACAAGATAGATGGATGGATGGATGAATGGTGATTATTACTACTAAAATAATAATAATAATAATAATAATAATAATAATAATAATAATAATAATAATAATAATAATAGTGGCAGAGTTGGTGCAGTGTTTATTTAAATTCCACAGGTGGGTGGTCAGAGTCCTTTCCATCTGGAGTTTGTATGTTCTCCCCGTGTCTGTGTGGGTTTCTGCTGGGAGGAAAGAAAGAAAGAATGTCACCATAGTGACTTTGATTCCTATCCACAGTGGATAAGAATAGCTTAATGCTCCTCAATGCAGCACAGGTGTATCAGCGTGTTACTGAAGGGGTGGCATGGCAGCATAGTGGGTAGCACTGCTGCCCCACAGTAAGAAGCTGACCTGGGTCCCTTCAGGTTCCATGTTTGCATGGGCTTCCTCTGGAGGGTCCTGGTTTTCCTCCTACAGTCCAAAAACATCTATATTAGCTGAAGTGGCGATACTGAATTCCCCCATTGATAAGTGTGAAATCTACCAACCTAACCTGTCATGAATGCAACCATAGTATGTAAAACATTACATTAAACACTTAATAAAAACTGTTTCTGAAGGTGCTTTGCTGTCTTTATCCAGTGTTTGATCCAGGGGATGTACAGTGTTGTCTAAAGTACCTAGCAGTTGCCCTTTGTTCTGACCATTCAAGTGACCTTAAGAAACACCACCATGACTCATCAAAGTTTAAACATGTCATTCTTTGAAGTGGCTTGTGCCTGGAACATGCATGGTCTTCAAATGGTGGCTGTGAGAGAAATGTCATGCTGTCTTCTTGGAAAATGTATTGTGTAGCAACATAAGGTGAAATGAGATGCAGACAAGCTGATGTATAAGATCCTCTTTTACCAGACCAATTACACAGGTTCATTAGTGCTGGTTCAGATCAGGACAGCTGCTGGATATGTATACATCCTAGACATCCAACCTTTCTGATCTGTGCCTCAGAGACTGTGAAGACCTCACCGCCGGAGATGTCACCTTTGATTAAAGAGTGTGATTGCCTCATACAGTCATTAGGCAATAGGAGAATGAAAACATGTGTTTGGCTTTCGGATATACAGCCTCCATCGCCTGGCATCATTAAACCTCCAATAAAATTGGAGTCTAAGTGCTCTTATAAATTCATCTGCAAATTCAGTTTTGCTCTGCCGATTAGGCAATAGCTCATTCATGCCCAATTAAAGTATGCCTCGACACTATGTTAGGCAATTGTGTTGCAGTGTTATTGTCATATATTTGCAATCTTTTTTCATATACATTGGATGTTTTAATAGGGAACAGCATTTTGTGGCAGTTACAGCTGTCATCAGTAAAAATATTGAAGTCATTTAGAAATTTTAATCAAATCTCTGTCACAACATCAACATTTCAACAGGCTTGCCTGTATTACTAGAATAAGTTATTATATAACGTCAAGCAAAATGGCTTATGAGAAGGATACATTTAAGTACGTCTGTTTTGGAAAATGCTTTTCGTTCACCCTGAGAGGATGTACAGATTTTTCAGGCTTTGTGCCAAGTAGAAAGCAATGTACCATTTGAATCTGCTAATTATCTAATTAGTTTCAGCAACTGCACTTAGTCATTTTCATTAATGGTTCTCTTTATATTGGTGTTAATACTGTATTAGAATAATTATACAATGCACATTTATCACTTGCCATTCATCTATCGTTTGGGCCTGACATAACTCCGCTTTATTCTGCTGATAATGATGGACGTGTTCCTCAAATCCACCTCCAGGATCGGACATGATTCATGAATATTAAAGATTGAAGTAGTATGTTTTTGGTAACAGTGGCCACTCCACTAGTGTGTGGTTATGTTCCGCTGGCAGAATGTACTTGCATAATTGGATACACTCATTAATATTACTTTTGGCCCATATATTGCATATATTAGTATTTAAATATGTTAGGAATGCAGATAAGAAACTCTGATCTCTCTCTCTCTCTCTCTCTCTCTGTCTGTATTTCTCTTCCTCATACTGTTATTCAGCATCCCTGTTCTTTTACACCAAAAATCAATAATGTTTCAATCTTCCAACGAATTGGATTGCATGTATGTTTAGTCCAACATAACTCTGCTCAAGCTGTTGATACTGCATTTGCTTGCTGTCACCTTGTATCTTCTCTCCAAGTCGTGTCCAAGGTCAACTTCAAGAATGTAAAAGTGACCCATTCTTAAGCATGTTTAACAGGCCTTAGGCATTAGGAATTGTCAAATGTCAGACCCTGACACTCTCTTCCACACTAGCTTGAAAGATGCAGCTGGCTTGAAACTTGTAAATAAATAAATACATCTTGTAGTTGGAATTCATGTTTCTACATTATTTCTTTCATATGTGGCATGTCTCATAAATAGCTCCTTGTTTAAGTAGCAATAGAGTCCATAAAAAATTGTATGTCGTTTCTGTGCTACTAAGCAACTGACGAAATTCTATGGATTTTGAATGTAATGAGAACTCCACATAATTACAATTGACCTGACTTGAAAATGAACAGTTTGAGTACAATAGAAACTTTTAACACTTCTCTTCTACATTCATCCTTACACACCAGTCATCTCTTTTGTCAGAGCTTCTGCATGTTCTAATGATGCTTTTGAAATTCCTTTTACACAATGGAAGTCATACCTTTCTGAGGCAAGTGTGGTGAATGAGTTATGGAAATTGCATGCCTGCAGATCCCTTTTAATGGAATGTTTCTCCTACCTAATGAAATGTCTCCCCCTTATCACAGGGCACCTACCATCCATATGTTAATGTCTAGTGTTGAACTATTTATCTGTTCAATTTGCTCCCTTTTCTCTTCTCGTGTTATCTGAAATTATGCTGTAAAGTTGCACCCGGGTGAAACGATAATGCTTATCGACCCACCCCTAAACCTCATATTCAAATTTTTGGTTGCATGATTAGTCCTATTTATCTGGGTAATTGGATTGGTTTATTGCCCTGCATGTATCTGCGAACGGAGGATTCTGATTTAAAAGCCTCAGACCAAAACCAGAATGGCTGGAGAAGATGGGCTTTTATAATTGTGTTTTAAATTAATTATATTTGGAAAGAATCAATAGTTTTACTCTTGGAATTTCTGCATATAATCAAGTTATGCTTGGATATGAGATTATTGAAGAGAAAAGAATGTCACTAGTGACAGAATGCAACAATGCAGGGAAGGATTGTGGGATGGATTAGTGTTTGGGGCCTTTGCCTCAGGAAAAAATAGAGCAGTGCTGCAGAAGTCTGGGCAATAGTTTTAAGCGTGGAGTAATTCATGCAAGCATCCACAGCCTATTTATACCTTCAATCTAATTGTGTCATAGATGAAAGCCAAACTTAAAGTGATCCTGGCACAGGGTCCGCTTTTGTTTATATGTATGAATATTCATTGAGCTCTTTATGTGCGATGTTTCTTTATAGGTTCTGGTAGTGGATCTGATTTATGAATTTAAAAGAATAATGCAGTATGGTTTATGTAACACAGCCTTGTCTATTATCATGATGCAGTGGAAAAAGGTGGACTGTATACTAATATTTGAATACATTAATTAACATGTTGTCTGGTGCCTATACCTTACATTAACATGGTCACAAAGGCAGACAATGAACAGATAACTGACCTTAACAATTTATCATGTACTCTCTCTCTCTCTCTCTCTCTCTCACTCTCTCTCTCTCTGTCTCTCTTTCTCTCTCTCACTCACTCTCTCCTTTTGTACCGGAAATCAATAATGTTTCACTCTGCCAACTAATTGGATTGCATATGTGTGCCAGGGGAGATCAGTATGGCAAGGTAACATAAACAATGTTTTTATAAAATTACTTTCTGCAGAGGAAGAGCTTAATCCAATGAATAATGTATTTTGTTTTTTATTTGTCTCCAACAAATGAAATGAGTTTTGGAACTCATGACATGCAGGTCTTCCGCCAGCATAAATTACAGCTATAATAACCTTAGCAGGACTTATGAGCAGTTTCACTTCTTACTGATGATTCCATAAGGACTGTAGAGTGAGTTCTGTTGATTAATCAATGAATAATAAACCATTTGTGTAAATTAATCTGTACATTTGGTTGAAATGGGCAATGTTCTTTCACCTGCTTTGATATACAGTTGTACTTTATTAGACAAGGAAAGATTTGCAGATGAACAAACCAATTTATGAATTCTGTGATAATATTCAGCAACATGGAGAGAAATAATGCCCTGCATGCACATAAATAACATTTGGAAATGTACAGTTATGTGTGATTGATCAGTCTTGTAACCGCAGTAGACTGTTGCAGTGTCTCTAGGGTAACTAGAGGATTGTTGGATTAAATCCATGACTGTGCAATTCAGAGTACTGGCAGCACTGGAGGGCTACAGGTCATGCATTTCCTTATCTTTTGCATCAGCTCTGTGGAAGGCACTGTGCTCTACATCTTAAGAGTTTTATAGTAAGGTGAAGTGATTCCATCTTTTATAGGTTACTTATTTATTCCCTCACCCCTTGAGAAAACTCTGGCCCAAAATGTTTACTGTTTTCCTCAGCTGTAGTCTGAATATTTTACTTGTGTTTCACCCCATCTGCACATGCATGCCAGAATCTTTTCAAGTGATCTTTTCATGTGACAGTATTTGCAACGAATACCACTGTCATCTTTTCCTTTCTCTTTGTTGCCCACACATACGCCATATGGATATACAGTATGCTTGTCAGCTTGTGACTCCAGTTGGAGCTAGGATTTTGCTGAGAGGTTAAAAGGGCATTTGAACAGCTCAACCACGTCTGAACTCCGTGGCACATGTTCTGTCTAATATGATGGCTCATGAGCAGGTCAGCCTGGGCCAAATGCTTGCCATTGATGTCTGTATCTCATTACGGCTGCTCTCACTAGTCTAAGCATCACAACCAGATGTTTCCTAGTCATGAATTCAGACATACTGATGATGTTTACTTAAAATATTGCCATTGAGTATGGTGTGTACTTTCAATACATTACTTGTCCTTCTGTTAACATTGGAACAATTTGATATTACTGCAATGTTCAGCTCTCCCTCTGTGAAGGACCTCGCTCCTAGATGTGGTGCACCTAGGCCATGATATGGTGTCACTATCTCCCATGATCATGATGCACAATGTCAAGTGTGGTTCACACAGTCTGCTATGACAAAAGTAAAAAAAAAAAAAGTAAATTGACCCTATATAAAATATAGGGTCGCTTTTTGGGCCTGATAGAACACCTGGCCAGGAAAGTGTAGTTTTCAGAATTACAAAACCAGCACAGACAATCAGTCAATCAGACCATCTGTGTGGCTCTTTTAGGTCACAACCAGCCAGTTCAATTTTCCAGTGCTCATAATAGTCTTGTCTGCCTTGCACAAGCCTTAGGCATACATGCACAAGGAGGCAGAGAGCACTTTTGTCTGTGTGTATTATGCCGCCCTGTGACACAGCATGAGTGGCAGTTTGAAAAGATGCATTTAGCTACTTTCACATGTCTCAGGGGAAGCACGTGATCGCCTTTACCCTCTGGGTTGGTACTTATTCTATGATATGATAGGTCTAATCATAAAAGTCTAATATTAGGAAGAAAATCAGGGAGGAAAAAATCCCTTAACTGACTTAAGTGCCTACCACTCATCTTGTGTAAACAATGTTCCTGATAACAGGATGTTTCACAGCTGAAAACATCACTCATTCAGCAGTGATAACTTTATATAGGATCTGTGTATCTTTATGGGGCTTGGGTCCTCTTTGAAATCAGACCTCAACATCATGAAACTTCTGTGATCCGAGATGTTTGTAGATTCCACAGTTGAAAACAAAGGGTTTCATTCCTCTTACTACCTTGGAAAGAAGACGACTGTGGTTGTTCATCCAATTCCATATTTAACAGCATTAACAGTGTACTGATTATTAAGACCTACACTTTTCATATTCTAAGGTTATCAGACATAGTTCAAGCCTTGAAGCAGCAAGACTCGTTCACACTGGTGGAGCTGTATGATGCCCCCATGTCCCCAATGCCCAAGATGCTCTCTAAGGCTTGTCTACCCATTCCAATTCAACTTTTGGCCTTTAGATGTATGCAAGCTAGCCTTGTCTTCATATATGACCAGCAGCTTGGAGATACTGCTGTCACTGTACAACTGGCTCCCATGTGACCTGACCAATGACCACATCATTGAAATATGCAACAGGTCTTTAACACCATGACACAAAATGTGTCAGCATGAAGTTTGAAAATGGGGCTTAATAGAGAATGCTAGTCTCACTCTATGGCAGACATTATTATGCTTGACAGTCAGATTCAACCAGGGGGGATTCAGCTGAGGAGGGGAATGGCTGGCTTTCAGGTGCAGTGTCTGCTTCTGTTGATTTCCCTAGGCTTGTCAGCAGTACAAGCTATTCAGCCTTTCAACTTCAAATTAATTCAGATAAACCCCAACAATTTATAAGTATTTAATTATATAATCTTCAGTAGATTCCCAACTTTAACAGAGAAAGGCTTTATTTTCCAAGAGCTGTTACGTACAATTAGATTTCACTCAACCAGAATGAACAGAGTTTCCAATAAAAATGAGTCTTGAAGCATCAAGTGGTTTTCAATACAAACAGCGCTTACTGTACACTATACTCAGCACTCTGTCATTCTCTATTAGTCTTTTTCTGATGGATATCCATCATCCATTTATTCCCTGGGGCCATCATATCAGATCATGTGTCATGAAGTCTCCCCTCGTAGGCGCATGAAGAAATTTCACCACAATACAGTCAGCCAATATGCCCAGGTTCCGTTTGATGAGATTGTGCTCTGTAATATTTTTTGCTTGAAGACGTGCCTCGGGTGTGTTGTCTTATCAAAGCTACCTAAGAAAGAAAAAAAATAGCAGTTGTGGTGAGCTGAACTCATTTTTTTTCCACTTCACCTTGATCTAGATCTAGTGCTTATTATTTATACCAAGCACTCCAAAGAGAAGCTGTCGATGAAATATGCAGGAAACCGTCAGGCCTGTCAGGTTTCTCTGAGTATGATGAAACGTACTGCAACAGTAAAATAGGAGCTTGTTTGGAGTGACCACTTTGCTGGACAGAGATGTGTCTCCAATGGTCCCACAATCAAATTATCAGAGGAATTCTGTGGACCCTCATGGAAATGGGGAAAAAAATGGAAGGATGAGAAAATAAAAGAACCACAGCACCTGAATGTATTCAGAATGGACTTCTTGTTTCTGTCTGATGTTCAGTCAAGGGATGGCTTACAGTGCATAGGTCATGTCTTGATCAGAGCTTTTGCCTCAAACTTTGATGTTTTAGATGCAGAAAAACTGTATCTTGTGCTAGAAGCAACTGGTACGTTCAGCGTATATGGGTTATGGGTAGTGATGCTTATTTGCTGATTTAATAGGTAATAAAACATGACTTTCATTGATTTCTAATATTCTGTTTTTTAAAGGTCATTTCATCATACTATGTCTATCATTATCTAAGCTACTTATCCTACTACTGGGTCACAAGGGGTGCTGGAGCTCTCAGTGCTTGTTGGGAGGAAAGAAGGGAAACACCATGGACAGGTCACCAGTCCATCGCAGGGCAGACACACTGACAGATACACACGCTTACACCTAGGGACAATTTAATATGTTCAATTCACCTGTCTGCCTTTGGACTGTGGGAGGAAACATGGGAATCAGTCCCAGGTCCTTCTTGCTGTAAGGTGACAGTGCTACCCATTGTGCCACCCATTTCATCATAAACTTTTTATACACGTGTCTTTAGCGGTGCAACCTGTCATAATGAAATTAGCCACAGTAGCCTCAGCTCCCTGGGAAGCATAGCATGCTTGTAAGTCATCCATGTTTTACACTCTGTTGGTTTGTTTGCCAGTTTATATGTTCAAGTCATTAGCTGTTCAGCCCAGCATGCAGCTGGCAAATGTTATCTGAAGAAATTAATGTTATTACCTTGCATTTTCTGCCATATAGCTGGCTGTTGTAATAAATGCTAGAAAGTAAAGATCCTCTCATTTATTTAACCATATAAATGATCCCATTTGTACAGCCTGTTTTCCTGTTTTAATTTTGCGTCTGCCACAGTAATAATGCAATTGAAGTAAGTCATTTTGAAACAGTTACAGTCATGCCATTTCCTTTATTAAGTCAGTGCAGATATTCAGTCTTGTATGGATTCATATTTGACAATAAAGTCAGCATTAATGGCAGGCAGTTAATCTCAAATATTAGTTTAAACCTTCCTCACAAGATCAGAATATTAGATCTAATGTGGCAGAAAATATTTGAGCTGATATTTAAGCCCTGGAGGCTGGGTCAATATGAACAGAGCAGATACCAGACTTTTAACTGCTAGTCCATGCATGAGGACAGGTGGAGGTTAAACGCCTTAATCCATCTCTCCATCACATTAGACTTGACTGTGGAACATTCAATGTATTGATCTTGATAAACGTGTATAAGCCAGTGTGGGCCTCGTTTACAAAATTGTGCATGATAAGTGAACACAGTGAATGGAGGATGCCTCTGTAGGGTAGTACAAACTCACTGCTTATCCTACCACACAGTAAATGGGATCAGTCTGATTAGCTCTGAAGTAACCTCTAGAGCAGGCCACTCTCCACATTTCCATGGGGAGATTAAATGGCCATGTGAGCACTGCCTGCTCAGAATTGAACAGCCTTTGGGTTAGACCTACTTTATGGAATAGGAGCGAAACCATATTGTGTGCTAAATGTCATCTATATAGCCTATGCTATAGGAGCTCAGTCTATAAGATGATATCGGGAGTACTCATTTAATTCTTTTGAGCTTTAGTGTGTTTTCAGACCCTCAAGAACATTGATATGGTAATTTCATCTCACTGGCAAACACATATGCAGTTACTGAGGAGGATCAATACAGGGTTTACAATGTGCAATATTTTGGGCCAACTTTTGTGCCAAAGTAACCAAAAATGGTATTGTAAGAAAATATTGATTAAAGTCTCAGTGTGGGAGCTGATAAAAAACACTTGTCTAAAAGAGCACAGCACATTTTGATGCCAATATTGAAGAGCTAAATTAAATATTTATGTTTGAACAAGCACAAATTTGAAATTATTGCCTTGACTTATCCATATTAAGTAATATAAATTTACAGCCTACATGCATAGCCCTTTATATAGCGATCATACAGTTTCATAGCCCTCATACTCTTTTTAAATACTAATATACATACTATTTGTCTTAACATTTATTTTACTGAGAATGCATTTTTGGGATGAGCCTGGATCATCCTGAATGATGAGGTAGTCAGAACTAAGATATAAGTACTTTTACTGTTGGTTACATGCTGGGTGTATTTTCATGCTATTTTTAAATGTTTGCTGTTTTATAAGGATTGTCTGCTACTGTGGAATGAAAACATGTTCCTTCAAGCTTTCCACATGAAATATTGTGACTTCAGTGGCAAGGAGTGTTTAAGAGCAGACATTCTCAGACACAGCAGCTGGCTCAAAAACAATGTAGCTATTTATTAACAGTAACATGGCAGAGCCAGAGACAGAGAATACAACACTCTCTAACAGCATGGAGGATCATTAACACAGATACACACACAACCCATGGCGGGTAGGTGACAAACAGCCCCTAGTGTCCAGCTCACACTGCATGATGGGAGCTAATGCAATATCACTGTCTCAAACCTGGAAGTCGCCGCCCACTCCCTAGAATCCAGTGGCCATCACATCCATATATTAAATATACTGTAACATTTTACAACTTGGATATGGGTGCACAAACCACAGGTTACATTCTGCTCTGAGCTTGTTTGTAATAAAGTCAAATTTCTGTCCCCTTTAAAAGACTTTCTCTGTTGTTCAGAAAACCTCTCTGTTGTTCAGGTAGTTGTACAATATTTACAAAGCAAACGGTTTGTATTTTTAACTGTTAGTGCATCAAGTGCACACTATGTTTTAAAACCACAGAAATGCTGCTGAACTTGTATGGGGGTTAGTTTTATTTACGTATTTACATTGCTCTGTTTCTGAACATTGAATGAAATGAATGTTTTACAAGCACATTTTCAGCCCTACATATGCTATGCTTAATTGTTAAACATGAACAACCCTGGTATAAACTGATTAATCAAAAATGTTGTATTTGATTGAATGCAGACGGGATCAAATGATTCAGCCAGGTTGGAAATTCATGTCATAGTTATTTGACTACTGTATACAGCTTAATTAATACTGATGAGGTAAATTTGAGGCAAAATTAAAACTCCTGAGCAAGCCAATTAAACAAGCTAAGAGTGTAAAGATGAATCATGAATACTATTGGATATCAAGAAATAGGTGGTATTTAGAATGATTTTAAGTGCTGGCTTTGTTTGTTTTTGTTTGTTTCAAATGTTGTTTTTCTTGCATGATTTATTTGGAATTCATGAGGTGTTCAGCTGCACAAGTTGACACAAGTCTCCATGGAGATTAATTATTGACTGAGGCAGTTAAAAGTCTTTTTCATTAATAATGCACAAGCTTGTGTACCTTCCATATGTTATTATTTCTTTTGCAAAGGCATATGTTGCTCGCCGGTACCAGTGCTGTCATTATACCATTATTCCCGGGCTTAATCATTATACAGTGTCTGTTTGTGAGGCCTGTGTTTCTGTGAGGAAATCCTTGTCTTGCTTTTCAATGAGATTAGTCTTCTGATCACTTTCCTTTCCATGGCATTATCATGAAGAATGAAGCATAGTCAGCTTCTCTATCATGAAATTATTCTGGGACAAGAACTCCCCAACTCTCTTTTCCTGTTTGTAGTCACATCCTGGAGGTGCATGGGATTGCAGAAGCATGTGTGTGTCTGCATGTATGACTCTTGTGGACAAAAAAGCAGTATGGCAGGGAGTAAAGGATTGGAGGAGGTGAGCCAGTGCAGGCAGGAGAAACCTCTGATGGTGTTGCCAGGCTTTTCTTCTGTGCCCGCTCGTCCTGAGACAATTGTGCAGCTGTCTACTGCGCTGGCTGCTCTGCAGGGGAGCCAAGCCACATCCATCATGCACACTGCTTGCCAGTGCCTACTCTACTCAACACTCCCTCAGGCTGGATGGACGCCAGACTTTCCCCTCCTTAACCGTATCCCAAGCTGGCACTCCTCAGCCGAGATGCTTTCTAGAGACTCAATAAATTGGGATGGGTCCATATGTGCCAGCAGGGGATGTTGATCTCTACTGTACCCTGGGGTTTAGGCTTGTCTAGAGGAACCTTTTTTGGAAGATGCAGGACATAGCACTGTATCATAAAGACAAAAAGATGGCAACTCTAGCACCTACTACTTGTTAGTCATTAGTGGCCCTGTGTATCCCAAATGCTGTGCATGTTCCATATGTAGGGATTGGTACTGTGTCTTTATTGACTGTCTAGTTTGTTAGGGTGTGTGTATATACTCTGGAAATATTCTGCAAGTCTTTCCTCACTGTTAAGCTCTAACAAGCCACACTCTGTATAATATATCTGAAACACTTTGGCGAGACAGATGTCTGGCAAAATTTCTTTAGGCACTGTCAATTAATCATTTTCTAAGAGCTAACAAGCTGTGGTGTAGTTTGGAGGACATCAAGAGTCAGACCTGAGAAGAGGCTTTCAACATTGATTTATTTGTTTACTTATTTATTTAGTATGGCTGGTTGACACTGTATAAGAGTTCACTTCATGCCCAGTGTGCATTTTCTGTATACTCCCCTAAGAAGGCTTGAATCAAGGCCAAATTCACATCACTCCTCATTCTGCAGCACAATCCAAACACGGAATCTTTGTCATGAAGAAAATACATCAGTTGCACAGCTCATCAACATTTACACAGAGAAATAGGTTCATTTCAATCACATTTCAAATTTAACTATATATAAGCCAGGTCTTCTGATTGGGTCCAGAGTCTGCTCCGTCTCTAAGAAACAGGTGGAGATAGGGCATGCCTGTAGTAGGTCATTTCCTCCACTACATCTGAAACTATTTTGTTCAAGACTGTAACCACAGCAAGAACCCAAATATTTTATAAACAGAAGTAAACTCACAGTCAGGATCAAGTAGGAGCTATAGCAGTTGGTACAGATTTATATAGATTTTCCATTCATTCGAAGAGATGGAAACCAGATTTTCACTTTCTACTTCTCAGTGTTTTCACTGTACAGCCACTACTGAAAGATCAGTTCTATCAGTACCATCTCACATATTGTGAGTGCAACATAAAATCTCCATTTTAGATGAGGCAGATACATTTTTTATTGTATTTTATATGTTCCTGTGTAAGCCGTTTGTTAGCTTGCCCATATATAGTACTGTGCAAATGTTTTAGGCAGGTGTGAAAAATGTTGTAAACTAAGAATGCTTTCAAAAATGGAAGTGTTAATAGTTTCTTTTCTTCAATTAACAAAATGCTGTTAATGAGCAGAAGAGAAATCTAAATCTAAAATAGTTTGGCTGTTCCTCCCAGTTTTAATCCTCCTACACAGCTGTTTATGTTTCAGTTAATGACTGTGTTTCAACCTACATGTAAAATTGATGATCATTAGCTCCTGTTTGGTACAATAGATTGATCATACACCTGACTATAATCTTACAAAATCCCCAACTTTGTGCAAGTGTACCTGTAAGAGTTGATCCTGGCAAAGGGCAGTAACACCAAATATTGATTTGATTTTATATTTTTCTTTTGTTCACTCACTTTGCATTTTGTAAAATGTTTGAAAGCACTACACAGTACTACACACACACATACACCTTTACCAGGTATTATTTGGGTGGTGGATGATTGTCAGCACTGCAGTGGACAGTGAGTGGACAAAAACTTCAGCAGCACTGCAGTTTCTGATCCAAAGGGGCTAACAAAGTCTGCAGAGAAACAGATGGACTACAGTCTGTATCTGTAGCACTATAAAGTGTACATATATGGTCAGTGTAGCTGATAAAACGGACAGGGTATAGATAAAAGGAGGTATATTAGTTAACACTTGGTAGGTCCTCCACGAAATCTTGGAGGGAACATTGCACAGTGCTCAGGCGGATGTTTGTTCACATTCATCCAGTGTCTTTTTCTGGCCACTCTGCTGTCTTAAGTTTAAGGTTTTGTCAGAATTCTTGAAGTCACAGTACACCCTTGAAATGCTCATATGGGAAAATCCAAACTTTGCTTCTACCTCTGAAAAATGCCTTGACCCACATCACAAGCTCCGACTATTAAATCTCAAAACCTCATTGGAAATTGCAAAATCATGATAACTTGTCATTCTGGCGGAATGGTGGAAACAGCTTTCACAGATATGTATCACTTTATATACACATCTATCACTTTTCTGGTTCATTAGTGTATGGCTATATACAGGTCCTTCTCAAAAAATTTACATATTGTGATAAAGTTCATTATTTTCTGTAATGTACTGATAAACATTAGACTTTCATATATTTTAGATTCATTGCAC
>JAOVYV010000002.1:9515235-9527036 GCA_025674545.1 Hassar affinis | reverse complement strand
TAAAAAATTTTATTTATTCATATTGTTGGGGTTATATTCAAACCCCCCCCCCCCCCCTTTTTTTTTCAAACCCCATTGAGAGAGAGAGAGAGAGAATGAACAGTGCAGCTTGAAGCCAGCAGGCTATCTGATCATGTCAACTGTAGAGATGGGAATAGATTTTGGGTGGCTGATCTGACCTTGAGAATCATCCAGATTTCAGCTAAAATATTATATACATTATATATCGGTTTATATATATTATTGAATTATTGAACATCCATAAATAGACAGACCACATAGCAGTGCATAATACAGTATGTCTGCTATAGAAAGTGGAAGAACAAGAATGATGTGAAATAAGCAAACCAAATTGCAACATTGTTACAGTTCTTGAGATATTGATACGTGTCAGTTGCAGTGCCCTCATGGATGAAATTTCATGAAATTTGGCCTTTACTTCATAAGACATTGGCTAGTGAAATGCTAGATTTTTGCTTTGAACGGTATTCACTAGGTGGCGCTACTCTACAAAAGAATCATTACTAGCTACCATAATGTGCCTCCTAGAGGCCAACATGCCAAAAATAGTTCTGAATCTTCTTTCCTGTTTTCCTGTTATTGTGAAAAATGTGCTTTGAGTCTACACCGCTTCAGGGGGGGCATGAGCATGAAAGGCAACACACACCTAGGGACAATTCCAAATCAGACATGTGGGGCTATAATTAATTAAGTTTCATGTGGATTAGTGAAGTACGTGACATCATCAACCAAATATTGGAGTGAAAAAAAGAAAGTGAAGGCAAAAAAACTTTGACAAAACATTTTGGCCACCAGCAGTAGCTGTGGCAGTCAAAATAATAAACAGCAATTTCCAGAAAAGCTGGGACTCTTTCTTAAAATGCGATAAAAATGAAATTTGTAATTTGCTGATTCACTTGAAGCTTTATTTAACAGATTTTCAGTGTTTTCAATTATTAATTCTATTCATTAAATTTAAACAAATTTATAATTTGATGCCTATAACACACTCAAAAAAGACACATTTTTTACAGTCCAAGAACATTTGAAATAGGTCTGCTGTCCTCCTGATAGGTAGCAGATGGAAGTGTTCTTGGGTGGGATCTCTCCTGTTCCAAAGGGACATCTGAGCTATTAGGAACGGGAGCATTAGACTGTTGCTGATGAACCACCAAACATCTCCATGGGAAAGGTTCATGGGACTTACCCTTGGCATACTCCCAGTCCTGGCAAGTCACATGTTAAGTTCAGGTACACAGATTCACACTGATGGATCAGCTTTTTAATCACCATGTATCCATATTATTTTAATGCAGAAGCAATTATAATTTGATTAATTACACTGCAACATATTAGCATTTTCAAGTGAAAATGAAATCCAGTGGAATCCGGATTACAAAGAAATCCAGTGGAATCCGGATTACAAAATCCAAAATGAGATCTCTTTTAAAAAGATTTCAGTAATCTCATGTCTCCTCTTGAGGTTTAGTAGAGATCTCATTAACATCTCACTTTGTGTTCAGACTTGTCAATCTGTCCATTTGTCAGTTTGTCTCGGTTTGATTCCTTTATCTCAAAAGAATTTTGTCTCATTTCTGTCTAATCCTGTTTCTCCTAAGGAACTTTATCATCTTCAACATCTTTCAACATCTTCAAGTTGATAATGAAATGATAATGAAACATAAGTGAGAATTACAGTTAAGTCTCCTGAGATACCAAAGATCAACTATTCTTCCTCTGGGGAATCACAGATAATAGTATCATATTTAATTTAACATAATAATATATCAAATTAACATGAAAACCAGAGAATCAACAATATAGTAATATATAAAAGATTTAGTCTTGGCAACATATTGTTCCTCTCCGTTTCTTGTACGTTACATACTATTCAGAATATTTTCTGTAAAGGATACCCTGTAGGTTGTAGGGTTCTCCATGAAACTATGAGTTGAATATTAGAAACAATTTTACAAGAAGGAAATTAATGACTTTTCCACGTAGTAAAATAATGGCTATATTTCCCAATCACTATTCTCAGTAGCACTATGTAGACACATTTAAAGGAAGATTGTTTTACTCCACCCTATCTTACGTTTATCTTACTTAATTTGTAGTCATCTAGAAAATAGCAGACAGTTTTTCCCCTTTGTTTAAATGTAAAATCTACCAAAAAACTATTGAATGTTAGACACCCAACAATTAGCAAGAGCAAACAGGAAAGGGATTCCCTTTTTTCTTTCTAATGTTGCAAAAACAGAAAGAGCCAGGCTATTTTAGGTGGGGGTCTCGTGTTTTTGTTTTAATCGGAGCTGGCTCGTTGCCTGCTTCCATTCAGCTCATTCTGCAAGAGCTATGTTATTATAACTGTCACTCATTTGTCTGCATAAAGGCTTTCATTTGAAAGGCTCTAAGCAAATCTCCTTTTTCACATGAAACGGTTGATTTATGTCCTCCTTCCATCCCCAGACTTGATAAATCTATGCATGGCTCTGAATATGTGCTTTCTACATACAAGAAGAAGGAAGCTGTATAAAAAGGGATCTTGCACTTGGTGTCATTTATTCATAACTGCCCAAAAATGTCACTTATACAGAAATGTATGGACGTATGAAAAGAAACAGAACAAGGGGCATTTCCTTATGCTCTGAACCACCAGGGTTGTTTCCTTCAGAAGTAGTAGAGTCTTTCCATGTGCTTGTTCTGTGCCAAGAATAAATTCCATAATCATCACCCTGCGACCATGACCGCTAAGTCAGGTTTGTCTTTCTTTCATTGTTGTTCGGCAAGAAATTGAAGAAGTGGATTCAAGAAGCCAGGTAGAGCACACTCTGTTAATCAAGATTGTACAAACCCCATTTCCCATTTCCAGAAAAGTTGGGACATTTCTTAAAATGAAATCTGTGAATTCGTGAAAATGTAATTTGTGAATTCACTTGAACTTTTATTTAACAGACGAAAGGACATAAAAATGATTTTCAACGTTTTCAATGATGAGCTTAATTCTATTAGTTAAATATAAACAAATTTAGAAATTAGTGGGTGTAACACACTCAAAAAAGTTGGGACAGAAGCATTTACCACTGGGCCACATGACCATTTTTACAAAGAATACTTTGTAATCATTTGGGAATTGAAGATACTAATTATTGTAGTTTTGCAAGTGGAATTTTGCCCATTCTTGTTGTGTACAAGACTTGAGCTGCTCAACAGTCCATGGTCACTGTTGACAGACTCTCCTCTTTATGATGCGCCATACATTTTTAATAGGAGACAGATCTGGACTGCAGGCAGGCCAGTCAAGCCACACAGTTGTAACTTGTGCAGAATGTAGCCTGGCATTGTCCTGCTGTAATAGACATGGAGAGCCTTGGAAAAGTTTTGTCTTGATAGCAACATTTGTTTCTCCCAAATATCAATATAAGTCTCTGCATCTATAGTAATTTCACATATACAGTATATGCAGATCACCCATGCCATCACAGATGCTGGTTTTTGTACTCCTTGCTTTGGTAGCAGTCTGGATGGTCTTTTTCATCTTTGGCATTTAAAATCCAACAACTGTTTTTTTTTTCCAAAAATAATTTGAAAAGCATGGACTCATCTGACCACAGAACATGTTTCTGTTGCCTTTTGGTCATCTCACCTCTTTGCATAATACAGTTTCAGGATTCATTTCTTATTGCAGGGGTGGACTGTGTTAAGTGATAATGATTTTCCAAAGTAATCCTGAGTCTATGTGGCTATGTCCATCATGGTAGCATGACGGTTTTACAAACAATACCGCCTGAGGGCTCGATTGTTACTCGCATTCGGCACCGATTCCCACCCTTGGCCTTCATGTATCTTGTTTTAGAGCAAGATGGTGTACTTTTTGTTCTACTGGTCCCCTATGGCATTGGATGATAGAAATAACCAATACCTGAATTTTTATACCTGGATCTAAAACAAGCAATTGCAGAGCCATGTCCTTACTGGAGCATTATACTGATAGCAAGACACAGAGCATGTTTCACTATCAACAAGGCTAAAGGAATACTGCTGAATATTCAGCACCTTCTTTGAACATTGGTTTGTCTCAGCAAGGAGTGAACAGTAAACAGGGCTGCTGAGCCCTCTAGGAAGAAAAAAATGTAAGCTCCTTCATACATGTTTGCAGCAGGGACCAAATGGGTAAAAGGCTTATCTGCTCATCCCCCCTGGCTGATTGTGAGATTCTTTTTATGGCATTCTCGTACATATTCTGGATCTAAGAAACCTGCATGTCTTCTTTTAAAAAAGTGCTATTCTGTATACAAACCTTAACAAATGAAAACTGAGAGCTGAATAAGCAAAATTGCTTTGAGTGCATAGATCTGAAAGATTTCCATGCATTAAGGCATTGGTCCAGAGTATTTTCTACACCAAGGTATGGCAACTGGTGTTCTCCTTGTGAAGTTGGAATAACAGATGACTCCCAAAAAGGCTGAAGGGGGTATGTGGAAAACCCCAGAATTCATGCAAGATAAATCTCTAAAGGGGTCACATGTATTGATGGTGATATTTTATAGCAAACAAGCTTGGGAAGCGGGCCAATGCACAACTTCTATGGCCTTCTAGAGCCACCTACCCATCAGGCTGATCCAACCAGGTAGAGGATGCATTATGTTACATCCAGGGACTGAGACCTACAGCAGCATGGATGTTGACAACTCAATGTCCAGTGTGGTTCACAAAAAGGATAGACTCAGATACATTGGTGGACAATTTGTTAAATCTAACCTATCTGCTTGGCCATCTCCACCAGTGCTCTTGGTATATACATCTGCAGTGTATCCTGCCACCTCCTCACACATTTCACCACAATTGATATAGTAGTCCGCAATTCAGTGTGTACAGGTTTTGCATCTTGCTGAGAGCAACCAAAAGAAAAGACACATGCCAGCCAGACCAAGAAGCCCATTCATAAGCCTCAAAATTGTGACCAGCCTCAACTGGCACAATATCCAATGTATGGGCCTCATTGCCAGTGCTGCCAGGTGTGCCCAGAAATTGCCCTTGAAATGGCATAAATATGGTGTAGGTCTTTGCTCACATTTTTGTTAGTTTTATAGCAACATAAAGAACATTTCTTTATTGAAATGTCATTTTAGCTGTTGTACAAGTACCTCTGTGATAAAGACTTGAGGAATTATATTTGTAAATATACTGTTCTACCACCACTGACCATTCATTTTGGTGGAAGCATAGTAGGGGTTTTTTTTTATTGTTTTGGGTTTTTTTTTTTCTGAATCTGCATTGGAAAATAATGGGGCCACAGGCTGCCTTTTTTCCAGGCCTGTTTTGTAAATGTGTAACACAACTGTGAATATTTAATGTCTGTGGCTGTTAATTAGGATCATTTCATATGGGATGGAATTTCAGTGTGGTTTCCTCCCAAATCTCACAAGGACACTGTTTTAACTAAATTCCAATGGCAGCTGGTGCTAAATTTTTTGATGGGGTGAAAAAAAAATGAAAATTGCACAGTTAGAAATGCAGGACTGAATGTAATTGTTAAATTGCCAATGGATATAATCATGTATTACTGCTGCTAAAAATGGAAAATTATATTGTTAAAGCATGTATTAAGGTACCACAAATCTGTGAATTTGATTTTAATGTGGGTTAATGTGAACACCACCAAACCCACACAAAGACATATTAAATCCATTTAAAAATACAAACAATATGTGAAATGTTAGTAAAGAACAATAATACTTAAAGAACTGAATTAAAAGTCAGGCAAATCAATCAAACAAATTAGCAGTTGGAATGTATATTCTTAAAACTCAAATTAAAATATATAATGCCAGAGCAGTGCATCGAATTTAAGACTTTTTAATGCTCAAACCTTAATTGTTCCTAAATCAATTTAATGTCTATTAAGACATTTCAATGCCCTGTGAAACAAACTAAACAAACCATAAATATAAGCTTGTTCTTGGTCATTGCCTGCTACTGAATTTGTAAATCACTTTAATCCAAGCTGCTTTATCTTTAGTTTTTTTCTTTAGTTTAAGGCCTTGTGAAATATAGATGAAGACAATAAAGATAAAAACCAATTTTCTTTCATTCATCTTTCATTTAGAAGAAATGCTGCGCCAACCTGAAACTTGCTAGTTCACCTCCTCAGTACCAGTCAAATAATGAGCTGACTAATGATTTGTCAAAACAATAAAAACAATACTGATACATCACTGACAAATGTCCTGGGAGCTAGGAAAGGTGCCCCATGCCAAAGCTTCAGAGAGCCTCATGCCCCATGCCATGTTTAAGCTTCTGAATAGAGACACTCATTTGACCAACAGGAAGTATATGTATTCACACAGAAATGAATCAAATATTAATACTGTTTTACTGTTTTTGAAAATATGTATAATAAATGAGTACCAGGTACATAATATGATTAAATCAATTTATTTCATTATTTTTTGTAATGTGCAATCAATATGTAATCAATACATTTAAGTAGTATTTCTTTTCTGGATAACTTGAAGGGGACCGCGTCTATCAGAGATTCGTCCCTGTCCCTGACATTTACCTTGTCAATGCCAGTGAACTCCAGCCCCCAGAATCTCCGCCAGCCAACCAAGATGGCCATGCCCAGTTCTCCAGCTTCAGCTTCCACCTATTCTCAGTCCCCCAAGTTCTAGTGTGTTTTAGTTAAGTAGTTTCCCCTGTCCCTTTTTTAGGTCCATATTTAAGTCTTAGTGTTTCTTAACCCTGGCACAAAGTCTCACGCTAACCTAGTGTGTACCTTCTCATTATTGCCCTTGACCATTGTTACTTTGATCTCTGCTTGTTTTTGTTTTTTTGGTCTTTGTCTGTTCCTAGTCCCTTTGAACCACATATGCTGATTGCATAACCATTGCCTATTTCCAGCTTTGCCCTTTGGACTTGAAACCATTTATCCAAATAAACCTGCATTTGCATCCTAACCCCACCTCTGGCATGATTCCTTACAACACCACAGTACCCCAGCTGCCACTGCTCAATACTCTGAACTCATTCAGCTATTATCGAATTATATACAAATTATTTTCACCTTTATTCATGGTGATAAACTGCATATGCTACATTTTCATTTTTATAGTCAAAATGGATTTACGCAGCATACAGCAAGAAGATTTAGGAACAGTTGTTATAACGAATGGTGCAACTAAATCTCTTTGCAGGTTCCCTTCTGTTTCTTTAGGGATTCTTCCTAAAGACAGTTTCATTTCTCTTCACGCTTTAAGATAAGAGCATTTTCTGAAACGTGTGAAGTTTTGATTTGAATTTCACCTCTATTCATGTAATATCTCTCTTCTCTATTTTTTGTTTTCCAAATTCCTTTGCTAATGTCAGTGATGAAATGAATCTTAGATGAGCAAGTATCCCACTGCTGCAGCCTTCAGAGGTATGTAATCACAAACCTCCCACAGTGAGAGATTATCAAAAATGGTGTGTACCAATTCATCTTTCTCTGTATAAACAAAAAAAAAACCCTTGGGGCTCACAGAATAGCATGCATACATTGAGACGATTACCTAAGCTTATCATTATGCATTCAAGAGGTGCAGTGTGCCATAACAACAACCACAACATCCTTCGTTTATATTCACTACATGTCAGGGCAGTTCCTCGGGCATAGCATCAGTCAGAGCAAAAGCCAGCTGAGCTTGTTGGAGCATAATCACAAAGCAGTGTACAGAGAATATGCACAAATAAACAACAGGACTTTTGGTGCATTAATGTGCTATTGTAATTAACATAAACATAATAACAACAAATTCCAGGTATAAGAACAAATCCATACATTTCTGGATGTCCAAAATGAAGACTGTTCAATGTTTCAGTTACAAATAATAGCCATTACATAACAGATGTACCTGTATACCATACCAAATCTAGGAAAAATCCTGAAGTGTAAATTCTGAAGTGTACAAACAGGAGAATTTTTGTGAATTCTCCTCAAGCTGGAGAATATAATGAGAAGATATACTGCAATGTACTGACATCAGTAAACACTTATGTGCCTGATAAACAAGATTTTTTTTGTGACGTCTTTGACAGATAAATAGCTGGGTTCAACATTCGATTTTTTTTATACCACTTAGTATTGTCATCATTAGGCATTGCAAAATAATAAGGAACTGTGGAACTCTCTCTATACAATAAGCAACATTAATTAACTGTGCTTTAACTTTTACCCAGCACACAGTTCTTACATAAGAATTAGTTTTAAAAAATCTGAAGTTCCTCCAACTAACTGGCTTGTTTTTTTATTTACCCGGCTGTTCCTTCATCACTAACTTAGCTCTTAGATTAGAATTTTCCCCCCAAGCAGGCACTGATTTATTGTGTTTGATGATTAATGTCAATTATATTTGATTTATCATGAATGACTCTATTGTCTTATCAGAGACGTACTCTACTTGTTAGAGCAGTGAGCTATGGAGCTTTGTATAATTTGTACGTTTTGGAAATGTAAACCTTGCTCATTTGTTTGGATGACATAATAAATACATATTAAGAATAAATAAGAACAGTCTATAGTGAAATTAAACAAGATAATAAATCCAGTCTATTCATAGTCTAAATATAGTCTATTCATAAGTGTATTAACTTAAAGTATTACAATATGTTTTGGCAAATCACCATCCATACTAGACGCATAACTCCAGTGGTGCAGATAATTCTATCCTATAATCAGAGTCATCAAGAGGGGCAGGACTTCTGAGCCGATCGTGTTTTAAAAGTTGGTGACCTCCCATGACATGTTCAAGTTAGTGATCAAAGGGGTGGCTTCCCATGCCAAGTTAAAGTTAGAGGCCAGTGGGGCAGCTTCTTTTCAATTCACACACCTGGCTAAACATAGCCAAAGAAATCATCCGTTTCAGAGCCTGAGCTTCAAATAGCTAATCACAACATTAGCACAATATGTAGGTAGCGATGAATGAGGCCAGACTAGAATCATGCATAAAGTGTTTTGCCCTCACTTTAAAGCTTGCTTCCCAAGCAGGACTAAACCACGTCAGTCAGTTGTTGGGTCTTCCACCGCTGTGCTCACGGCTAAACAGAGATTATTACAGATCTTCCCCCCCCATATAAACTCACCATCTTTCTTTTAATTTGAAAGAGACACCTCTAGTTACACCCCTAGTTAGAGGTCAACAGGGCACGCTCCCATGCCTAGTTCAAATTAATGGCCAACCAATCAACCTGCCATTTATGATACATTATAATGTGACAAGTAAAAGTCACTGCAATTCAGTTAACCTGCTGGATGGTAATATTAGTGGACAAACATTTAGCCAATGTAATCAAGGCTAACCAAAATTGGCTTATGTTTATCAATACATTTATGTGACAGTTTTAACTTGTTTCATTTTGTCAGCTTTGCTAGGTAAATAGCGTTAGGGCTAAATACAGCTCATACCTTGTTGCAAAGTAATCCAAGGTCTGATAAATATGTTAAATTATATTGAGGTCCCTTTGTTCCTGTTCCAATTTTCAGCTCTCAGACAATTCCCCAGAGAAACAGAGTAACCTTCCTTTTGTTACATAAGCTTCTGTATTTCATTACCACTTATAAGCTGAAACTGCTTCTCAAATGATTCCCTGCTTCCTATATCAGTACCTTACATAGGGTATGAAATAATGATTTCTACCCCATATGTTATGTCTAATAGGGACCGATATGGGATTCAGCCTGGGGCTGCACAAGCGTGTAACAGCCTGATGCTAATACACGTGGCTGAGAGTGGGTTTGACAAGGTCTTGTTAATAAGAATGCAGAGAATGGTATCTTTGTTATTTTTACCATGTATATGTATGATAGATTTTAACACAGCTTTAAACTGAATTTAACATATTAAATAGTAGTTTAAGAAGATGTATATGATATATACAAATGATCAGAGGTAAACTATTTGCTTGCTGTCTTTATGAACTTCTAATTCCCTTATAGACTTTCAGGGTAGGTACGCATCTCTGCTTTATCTCTGT
The DNA here is from genome assembly GCA_025674545.1 of Hassar affinis. Classification (NCBI taxonomy): domain Eukaryota; kingdom Metazoa; phylum Chordata; class Actinopteri; order Siluriformes; family Doradidae; genus Hassar; species Hassar affinis. Next base: position 9,517,025 of record JAOVYV010000002.1, on the reverse strand, counting down.
GCTTCTAGTGCCTGTCTGACACTTCACTAGCCCTGAGTGTTTCAGCTTCAGTGCCTGCCATCATAAATCAGGCTAATGGCATATCCTGAGATGGGTGGAGAGGGAAACAGGTTTACCTCTGCACTGCTCTAGAAAACATCATCATCTCTGGCATCTTATTGCAACTTGAGTGCCAAGAAAATTAACTGTTGTTCATTTTCATACTATGGCAATGCAGGCAAAGAATTTTAAATAAAAGCATTTACTGCTTACTGTTTTTAAGGATTTATTTCATATTTCCAGTACTAATTTCAGACTTAATAAAGATGGGATATTTGCCACTAAGAAACCTCCGTATGCCTGAGTAGCCAGTGCAATTCTAGCTCTCAGCAGAGTTGCCCTCAGTGTGCCAAAAGAAATTGTGTAAGGGCAGACAGCCATCATTTTTTTTTTCAATGGCACACTGCACTGTGTCACAGCACACAGATAGCAGTTAAAGAGCTTATTTCCCCAAATCTCTTTATCCTCTCCAGACCTGTGAGATGCTGACAGAAAGTCAGCTAACTATAGCCAGTGGCAGCTGCCTTGGTTTTGCATAATTAATTATTTATTCCACACCAGACACCATAATTACCATCCAGATGAATATGATATTCTAATCAGGCATGCTTTAATTTTAATTGCCCTCCAGCATTGAACTGTCAGCTTTGGCTTGGCTTGATAAAGTAGAGAGACTCATGAAACTCTATTAGACATCTGCTTTAAGACCATTGCCTGTGCTAGCTATCACCTGCTGCCCTTAAAGTCAATAGAGCTAGTGTGTGCATATGGAGAGAGAGAGGAGGGGGAGGGGAGCTTATCAATTTCTGACTAAATGTACACTGGAAAGAGGATTTTATGGAATGAGTTTCTCCTGCTGCAGGATCATTTTGGTTGGCTTAGATTTACTGTATATGAGAGCTTTAGTATAATAAGCCAGTGACAGATGGGGTTGTGAAGACAATCAGCCAGCCTCATATGGCAGTAGTGAGTTTACATGCCCAGAACATAGGAGGATTACTGAAGGCTCTTGTCTATGATTTCTTTTATGATAACTTACTTGGAATCTGAAATAAGGCACATATTACAGTTTCTGCATAGACATGAAACTGTTTGTTTGCTTGCTTGTGTGCTTGCTTGTTTGCCACTTGTTTCATTTTTTTGTGACTGGCTATATACAATACAAGCCCACAGCTATGACAAGGGCCAATGTTTATGCAAAGCTGCATGACTAGGGGTAGAAGAGGAGACCCCGGTGCAATAAGCACTGATAAAAGGATAAAAGTAAAGTCCACATTATGTAACAAGAAGAAGAAAATGTCAGTATAATAAAATACAAGTATAAACTGAAAGATGTTGGCATGCTTATGCAGCTGTTGGTGTTTTTGCTTCACCAATCCAGGGTGCTGGTTCAATCCTGAGCTCAGGTTACTGTCAGATTTCTTCCCACCTCCCAAAAACATGCTGTAGGTAGGTCTACCTAAATTGTCCCTAGGTGTGAATGCCTGTGCAATGAATGTGCAGTACTGTGCAAACGTGTAATAAAAATGCTGTAAAGTAAGAATGCTTTCAAACGTACAAATAATAATTGTTTATTTTTATCAATTTACAAAATGCAAAGTGAGTGAACAAAAGAAAAATCTAAATCTGATCAATAGTTTGTATTACTACCCTTTGCCTTCAAACCAGCATAAATTCTTATAAGTACACTTGCACAAAGTCAGGGATTTTGTAGGATTATAGTCAGGTGTATGATCAACCAATTATACCAA
>JAOVYV010000002.1:9499282-9509412 GCA_025674545.1 Hassar affinis | reverse complement strand
AGTGGCCAGGTCACTACCTGATGCTGGTGGTGGAAAACGTTTCCTGGTATGCTGACATTACCCTGGATACCGTGGCTTTTGATACATCACAGGTGTTTCAGTTTCATTGTCTAACCCCTGTACATTATAGCACAGTGAAACTCTTTTTTTTCACATATCTCAACTTGTTACGGGGGCAGCTGTAGGCTTGTGGTTAAGGAACCGACCAGTTCGATCCCTGCAACCGAGAAGACATGACGGAAGTGCCGTTGATCAAGGCATCTAACCCCCAACTGCTCCTGGCTGCCTTTGATGAGGCTGCCCAGTGTGTGCTCACTTCACTTGTGTGACACACCAGTGTGTTTGTGTGTGTGTGTGTGTGTGTGTATGTGTGTGTGTATGCGTGTGTGTGTTTCACTGTACGGATGGGTTAAATGCAGAGGACAAATTCCTCTGTGTGCAAGCACAGTAGGCTCATACTTCACTTTTACTTGTTAGGAGGCTGGGGTCAGGAAAGATAGGCCACACCTAGACAAGGTTAAGGCTTGTTCAAGAGCCCCATAGTGGCAGCTTGTCAATGCTAGGGCTTGAACCCCTCACCTTATGAGCAGTAACCTAGAGCCTTAACCATTGAACCACCTCTGGTCAGAAATGAGGTATTTAACCAACTGGAGTGGGTTTCATCCCAGAGTGGCTGTTGTTAACCATTAATCATTGCACTATGACTGTATGTATTATCATATTGTTTTTAACAGACTTTGCAAAAAATATAAATAAAATCTATTAAAATAAGACATTTCTTTTTTAATCAAACTGAATTCTAACTAAACTTTTATGTCTAAAAGTGTTCTATAATACAATTTTGTTTACTTGTGTGCTTTACTTGCTATAAATTAAATGAATTAAAGTATTTTTAGCCTAACTTAATTGAGTAAATGAATTTTATAATCTATTTACAGCATATGTATACTCTGTATACTCGGTTTATTTAATATATTTCAAATACAGTTAGTAAAAATACTCAGTTATTTTGAAATACTCAGTATATTTTAAATGCAGTTAAATGCATTTTTAAATTCAGATGTCTTCACTTCCATACATATTAATATGCATGAGACAAGAATGTCAGACAGACCATCACATGACGTACCTATACTGTTTAACTTTGCTTTCCTGTTTTTGTCATTAATGTCTTTGTTCAAGCTCAGTAACTTTCTTTATTTGTCTTTGTAGCTGCCAGGGGAACGAGTGATTGCTTATCTTTTTCATTTGCATATGGAGATAACTGTAATATGGCATAGGCTAATCCACCCTCTAAGCAGTGGGTAGTGGATCATTTTTAGTTGGCAATCCCTTAATGAAATTTGTTTGAGCACTGAGTTGAATCATTAGCAATAATTACTGGAAGAAAGTTATTATTTTAAGTTATCTATAATTATGTGTTTGGTTTCCTGCATTTGCATATATAGATTGCGGTAATAATGTCTCATTAAGCGATATGATTTGGTTAAATGGACTTCTTATGATGCTTGGTTTTGTAGAAAGGAGGTATGCTTATAGCTAGGAGAGGAAATTCAAACTATATCGCAAATAATGAATGAAATTGTTTGTTTATACCATATCATTTTTGGCACCCACTTTTTAATGACTTTATGCATGTCTTAAAAGTGTTCATACTTTCTTTGTTATAGAAAGTGCAGCTATGAACCCTTTTAAAAACCAGTTTCTTATTTCAGTGAGAGATGTGTGTAGGGATGATGTTTAAACAAGCCTTCATGTTAACCCCAAACATGGAAAATGCTTGTTGCACGGGTAAAAGTGTGTACAGGGTATTAAGTGCCTACATGGAAAACAATTACCACATGAGACAGATTGAGACAGAGACACTGTTTACTGTTTCACTAAGAATAAACAACTCATGGCAAGCTTTATGACTTTTGTTACTGACTGAATTTTTTGTGAATTTCAGGTTGTAACACATTCCTTTATGTGTGACAGTGACTGCACTGTACCCTCGCTGATAAGTGAACACTGCCATATTCCCATATTCTAAGATCATAATAATATACAAAAAAAAATACATCCTGCTAAAATTATTCAAAGGTAGTTTTTATAAACACCAGAATTAAGTGCCTTCCATTGCCTCCCAAGTCACAAGATTTAAACATCATTGATCCTTAAGGGGAAGTTCTGGAGGTCCGACTGCAAAGCAGATATCGACTTAGTTTATCCCTCAAAGACCTGGAAGATTTTCATCTTGATGTATGGTCCAATATCCCACCCCACACCAATCAGGACTTGCATAACAGCATTGCAAGAAGGATTAAAGGTAAACAGAGGTCTTGCCCCTCATTACCTCCTTGATATTAACATACAGTATTGTTACACATTTACCTTACTTTGTTCATCTGGACCTGAATAAATGAGTTGAGAAACATAAATGAGTGCAAAGGCTTCCAGACAGATTAACATTCTAGTACCATGCTCTTTGGCATCTCTGAAAATGCTGAACAGCCCCAGCTGACCTTGATTTTGGATAAACATTGCAAGAGGAAAAGATTAAAGTGAATTTGACAGTCATTGTTAGGGCTGAATATTACATTTACGGCATTTGCCAGACGCCCTTATCCAGAACATTTATCTCATGTACACGACTGAGCAGCTGAGGGTTAAGGGCCTTGCACAGGGGCCCAACAGTGACAGGTTGTCTGTGGTGGGATTCGAACTCACGACCTTTGGGTCAGTAATCCAACTTCTTAACCACTGAGCTACACTGCCCCAAAGATGGATCAACTGGCTGCATTTCAATAGGAACAGTGCCTAAAGTGACAACTGCATTTATATCTGGAATGGGTTCGGAAATTGTGGTTGAAAGTGCACATTCAGCTACTGTGACGCTTGTGCATTAGTGTGATATGTAAGGCAAAAGAGAAGTGCTGTTCTTTAGGAGATAGTTCGGTACCCTTGATCAGAAATCACATCATGAAGTGCTGCAACATATCCCCTTAATCTAATAGTATTAATCTAACCATTAAAACACACAGCACATTTTAGAAGAAGGCTTTATTTGTTACGTATACTACATTACAACATAGTGAAATTCTTTTCTTCACATATCCTGATGATCCATATCCCATGTTGGGATGTTGGGGTCAGAGTCCAGAGTAAAAAATGATACTGTATAAATACAGGGGTTAGACAATGAAACTGAAACACCTGTCATTTTAGAATACAATAATTTATTAGTATGGTGTAGGGCCTCCTTTTGCGGCCAATACAGCGTCAATTTGTCTTGGGAATGACATAAACAAGTCCTGCACAGTGGTCAGAGGGATTTTAAGTCATTCTTCTTGCAGAAGAATGCAAGAAGAATGTGGCTTGTGGCTCTTGATACATCACAAAGACTTGCTGTCACAGATGCGCCAGCAAGACATCCACCAACAATTTGTCCTCTTTTAAACTTGGTATGTCACCCATAATGTTGTGTGCATTGCAATAATTTGAGCAAAACTCTGCTCTTAACTGGTGCAATGTGCAACCAGGCTGGTCCAGTTTAGGCATGAAACCTCCCACACTAAAATGACAGGTGTTTCAGTTTCATTGTCTAACCCCTGTATGTATACATACTGTATGTTTAATAATAACACAATGTGTTTTAACAGAAGTGCAGGGTTTTGTTTGTAAAGCAAAAATGAAACCGCAACATTTCACCTTACTAACAGCATTGCCTTCTACAGTCTTCTTCTTCAGACCACAAGTTTTCAACTTGCAATCATTGCAAAAAATACCTAGATTTCTTCAAGTTTAAGGTTTAGGGCAAAAATATCCTAGGAGGCTAGAATTTATGATGCATCTGGATGTGGTCCCCAAAGCATTAAAGTTCCACTACCATTTTTTGAAGTGGGTATAAGGTACCTTTCCTTGTTTGCAGTTTCCAGTTGTTGTTTTTTTTATCAAACATGTCAGTGGCTTGTGGCTCAGTGGTAAAGGTTCTGGGTAAATTACGTGAAGGTCAGGATTCCAAGCCCCAGCACTGTCAAGCTGCCAGTGTTTGGCCCTTGAGCAAGGCCCTTAACCTTATTCCCTCCAGAGGTCATGGCTAACCCTGCACTCTGACCCCAGCTGCCTAACAAGCTGGGACATGTGAAGAAAAGATTTTCACTCTGCTGTAATGTAACTGTAATGTGACTGTAAATAATGAAGACTTAATGAGGGTTTCTGATATTTCAAACCCAATGATCATTTTTAAAAGGATATGGAAATGTCATTTTGTGAAATCATAATACTGCAAAAGTTGCATGAAAATGTATTGTTCATTCATTCATTCATTCATTCATTTCTTTGACCTTCGGTAACTGCTTTATCCTGGTCACACGAACACTGGAATATAGGTGGCTGGGATGCTAGTCCATTGCAAGTCAACTTGAGCCCATCCACTTATACACTCCCTCACACCTATAGACTTTGAGCACACCTAATCCACCTAACTACATGTATCTTTAACTCTAGCATCTACCAGACAACAAGAGTGCAGTCGATATTGCTATATTTTTCCCAAGAGCCTCACTGAGTGTCAGTTTTCTACTACACAAGCAGCAATATCTTGTTTTCTTTCCGATGTCTATATTTTTTTAAACTTTATTGCCTGTGAACTATAAAGCATAACCCAGATTCATTAAATTAATTGAGCAGTGAAATTTGAATTTAATGACCCTGTGAGTAAATCAACCTCGCCTGACCATGCTTTTGGATTACAGTGTGCATTCTTTCATCAGAAATTATTTCTAATTGAGAGTGTTGCAATGAGCGAAATCTCTTACTGCTGAAGGAGATTTTCTTCTTCAGAGTATGAGTGGATCTTTTGGATTTATGAGCTACAAACACTAAATCTACACTACATCTAAATTATACAAGCGTGACCCAAAAGAGCACTTTCTTAAGGGTACAGTTTGTAAAACTGTTTCTAGACCTGTAATCATCTTTTAGGTTCAAATCTGCCTAAGAAACCTAATTTGTTGTATTGCATCACAATGCTATCTTCTTTGTTTCAAGTTTTAGAAATCTCAACTGGAACAGAGCTGTGCAGCTTTCGCAAAACAGGTTGGTTGGGGAAAAGGCAAAGTTAATTTTTTCATACCATAACTTTATGAGTTGCCTCTTAGACCTGGGTTATACTTGATGCTACACAAGTGGACAAAATAATGAAAACACCACATTAAAAGTATCATCTATGAAGGAAGTCTGGCAATTAGTGCTTTAATACAGTATGTGTGATTTTTAAAGCAACATCAAAGCATCGATTTGAATCATCTGGGTAGATTTATTTTCAGAGGAAACCAAAGGATGCTTTCAGCCCACAATGTGTACTGCCAAGTGTACAGTGGGCCAGTGATCACTATGCGTGGTTGTATAACAGCCGAAAAAATGAGGTAATTTTACAGGACCAGGTGCACGCTATGGTGTGAACCCTCCCATATTCTCATATCCTTTATGATTTAAACATCATTGATCCTTAAGGGAAAGTTCTGGAGGTCCGTCTGCAATGTGGATATTGACTTAGTTGATCCCTCAAAGTACTGGAAGATTTTCTTCCTGATATATGGGATAGGGATAGGATAACACTTTGTTAATCCCAGAGGGAAATTTGGTATGTTTGGTATATATATGTATCAATATCCCACCACACACCAATCAGGTTTTGCATAACAGCATTCCAGGCAGGGTTATAGGTAAATGGTGGTCCTGCCCCTCATTACCTTAATATTAATATTAATATTCAGTATTATTATACTTTCCATTATTTTGTTCATCATCTGTTTTGAAAAGCTGTTTTGAGAAACACAATGGGAGCATTTGTGGCTTCCAGACAGATATACTGCAAGGCACAATTAACATTCTAGTACCATGATCTTTGGCATGTCTCAAAATACTGAACAGGCTCAGCTGACCTTGATTTTGGATAAAGATGGCAAGAGAAAATCATCTAAGTGAATCTGATAGTCATTTTTAGGGCTGAATGGCAGAAGCTTCAGTGACAAAGACGGATCAACTGGCTGCATTTCGAGAGGAACAGTGTCTAAAGTGACAGCTGCATTTATGTCTGGAATGGGTTTGGAAATTGTGGTTGAAAGTGCACTCAACTACTGTGATGCTTGTGCATTAGTGTGATATGTAAGGTAAAAGAGATGTGCTGTTGTTTAGATGACTGAGAATGAGAATGTCAGTGCAGGACATGATCAGACAGTCAGCAAGAACAGTACTGTGGCTTAAGTCCTTACTCTGACACTGTTGCTTTTTCCTTTAATTTGTTATCTATTTGTATGCAGATATCTGCAACCTAATGCTTAATAACGTTTCTGTTTTGTATGGACAAGTTCACTCCTGTCATAATACAGAATTTTAAAGCTTTGCATATGTGCCAGGCATCTGCCAAATGAGCAACAAACTGTCAGAATCTCCTTCTGCCTGTGAGTGAGTAATTGGCATGAATTAGAAAAGATGAATGCATATGGGTATATCTCTATACTGAGTTGCCTTCTTACCCCCTTCCCTGTAGGCCTCCTGGGATGAGTTGAGCTCAGACCAGCCCCCACTGCTTCTGGCTATATGTGAATGTATTACAGCCAATATCCTGCTCTTGCCCACAAACTTTAAGTACCTGAATAAAATATAATTGGTCGTCTGGAGGCAGACGCTGTATGTCATACATATATTCTGAATGCTGAACCCATTTTCTCTCTTCTTTTTTTGTTTGTAACAGATGGCATTTGTCCACGGGTCTTGCGGAACTAGTGCCTCCCAGATAATGGCACAGTTTAAAATTCAGCAGCATATGTGATCCAGCAGGGGTGTTAGTCATGGTGTACTAGCTAAATCCCAAACAGGTTGTAAAACCAGGTCTGCCCCTTGTGTCTCTGTCTCACAAAATGCCCTACTTTTACGTAGTGTATATATAAATTTGCAGAACAAGCATTGCTACAGGCTACCAAACTGAGTTAGTTACAGAAAAAAAGCCCTGTTCAGGGATTCAGCTCTTCCTACAGTAGACATGGTACTACTGATAAGCCTGGCTGGCAGTCTTGTACTTAGCACTTCTTCTACATGTATAAAAAAAGGTGTTTTAAGGGAAATGTCAGGACACTTATTAATGCGTATCCCTGTTTGCTTTCACTATTGAATCCATCTCGCTGATGTCAAGCAAAATTAGTAATCGCATCAGTCAGACTGCTAGAGCACTGCTTTGTTCTTGCAAACATTACCAAAAGGTTAGCCAATCAAACCTGGGTTGTACAATGTCAAGCAAACCAGATTTATTAAGGCCTTTTAAAATCCTGGAATTCCTGGGTGCCCTCCAAAGTGTGAACCAATTTCTTCGAGGGCCAATGAATCATTATGTAGTGACTGAGAAGATCTAAACCAGCTTAATAAACTCAAGACAATGGGAGACCTTACAAAATAATTCATCTTCAGGGGAATATTACACCATAAAACTGGTACTTTTACAGAATCTTTCACTGCAGAGGGTTCTGTGATAGATTTTCTTAACTCCTAAACTCGCACATTCAGGCACCACCTAGTCTAGTCTAGGTTGCAGTGGTTCCCAGGAATCCATCACAGGGTACACACGCATTCACACCTTCATTCACCTAGGGACAATTTATCATAGCCAGTTCACACATTTGCATGTTTTTGTGAGGTGGGAAGAAACTGGAGAACCCCAAGGAAACCCACATGAAAAACATTCAAAATACTATGCACAAGATTATACAAGCTCAAGATCAAAGCTAGGGCCCTAGTGCTATGAGGCTGCAGTGCCATCCACTATGCCACCCTGTCACCCACACTGGATATGCTAAAGAGTTTCATAACAATAATAAGAAATTATGCAAAACAATGCATGCTTTTTTAATTATTATTGTTATTTATTAATGAACACACTTCATGCTTTTTATCTATTCATTACATTTTATATGGTGGTGTGGTGGTGAGAAAAGTTCCTGTCATCACTTATATTATAACAGTCATTTGTCTTTTTCTAACCATTGAACTTACCACAGCTTCATACTGCATGTTATAGAGAAACCAGAAAACTTTCAGCTTTTCAGCTGTCCTGAAGACTTTCCTGTGGTGGAAAACCTACTGTCAGTTACAACACCCTGACTCCTAAGACATAAATCTATGTCTTAGGTTATACATTGAGTAATGTTTTAATACAGAACACATAATGTATTAGAAGGAGTACATTAATAATATCTAAACATCATTTGAATTATTGCCAGCACTACTGTCAGAGCTGTGGTGTTTTATACAGCATTACAGCATCTACAAAATTAATCAGCACCGTCTGACCAATCAGAGTAAAGAATTCAACAATACTACAGTTTAATCTGGTTTTACAAGACATTGGCTCATCCATGCAGGTAACATTACTCTATATTTAAAATAACATTTTCACAGAACTCTTTATTCATGCAGCACTCTAAAAGACAAATGCAAAGGCATGAAGGATGTGATCCATCCACTGACTACTTCAGAAAGCAAGATCCCTGATGAGTCCTTTCAAGCAATCAGGACAATCAGCCCTCTTAAAGCTATTATACAATTTAGCACTTAAAGTGCTGCTGCCCTATTAAAGCCTACTTAAACAAATTACATTAAGCAAGTTACAGGGTTCTCGTGAGGTTCTAATCTACAATCACCTGCTTTAAGGCTTTATTGATCCTCAAATTTTCAGAAATGTCTGGATTCTGTTAATCCTACTGTAGATTAGAACTTCTGCTGCCCACTAGCTTGTTGCATGCTGGAAAAATGTTTCTCTTCATGTTTGGCCATTTCTTATGTGGGTTGTACTAACCACTGAAAAGACTTAAAGGCCTCTATAATGGCTCTCATCCTGTCAGAGGGTTTTTCGGGATAACCAAGCCATTAAAAAGGACTATGGTGTGAGAAGGCAGGAGGGTGGATTCACATCTCATTAATCTTGTTATTTTTTACATAATAACTTGAAATGTGCTCTAGGGGCAGGAAAATGTGAATGCTTCCCGATGTGGAGCAGGAGCTTGTGGACGTGCAATCGTTTTCCCAACTGTCGTTACCAGCTATTTGGGCTGCACACAGGGATTGTGGATGGCGCTTGGGAGTGCCACATGTGGAAATGCACACTGAGGCAGCAGAAATAAATTCTAAGTGGCATTACACAACCCTCCCAAGAGAGCGGTCTTAAACCAGACTGTAGATTTTGGTCTCACCATTCCTTGTCTTAATAGCCGTCCTGTTTAACACCATTCACGCTGTCTGAAGGAGTTATTCCACACTGGTCAGTGCAGCAGGCCACATCAATTTTGCAAAGAAGGAATAGAGGGGATAGTGTTCTGCTCAGTGAAAGCTGGGGGCACTTACTAATATTCAAACTATGTATAATGGTCTCCATAAATATTGAAACAAATTATTCTACAATATATCCAAAACCTTTGGATTAAAGATATGCAAATTATACAAAAAGTAAAGAATGATCTATCCTATTTGCAGACATAACATTTAACTGTATTTTTCCAAAAACTGGTGAGGACTTCTTGGGGGCAAAAAAAGCTGAGAATATGACATGCTATTGGTTCCTAAAGGCGCATTTACTGTAAATGCATTGCTCTAATGTTAAAGTGTAGCAGGTATTGTACTACAGGTATTTTTGCATACAACTTTCAACCATATCATCTATTCTACATTTCTGGGAATGTTTTTCACTAGATTTTGGAAAGTGGCTGTGGGGACGTGCTCATTCAAACCAGGCCTTCATTAAACTTGCGTTGTGCACAGAGGCATTGTCAGGCTGGGACAGTTCTGGGCATCTTAGTTCCAATGAAGGGGAATTGTAATATTACGGCATATAAAGATATTCTAGACAACTCTGTGCTTCCATGTTTGTGGCAACAGTTAGGGGAAGACCCTCATATGGGTGTGAGAGTCGGGAGTCCACATACAGGGGTTAGACAATGAAACTGAAGGTTCAATTAGCAGGGTAAGAGCACCATTTTGCTCAAAATATTGCAATGCACACAACATTATGGGTGACGTTTACCACCACCAGCATCACATAGTGACCTGGCCACTATCCTGCAAGAAGAGTGGCTTAAAATCCCTCTGACCACTGTGCA
>JAOVYV010000002.1:9467820-9481711 GCA_025674545.1 Hassar affinis | reverse complement strand
CAGTCACCAGCATCCTGTAGGCAGCATCCTGTGAGCACTGATGAAGGATTAGAGGATGACTAACGCAAACTGTGCAACAACAGATGAGCTACTGTCTCTGACTTTATGTCTACAGGGTGGAGCAATATGGTTGAAGTGTACAGTAAGTGAACTTAAAAACTCCATCACCAGTTGCCTTTACCTTTCAACCTCATAGTATGACCTTCATTTCCCATCAGAATCACAGATTACAGCCAGATCACATGACTGTATCACGTGCTATTGGCCTTCTGATTACACTCATCTTTTTTGCATTTTCTCTTGCTTAGTGACCCTACTTATGCTGAGAGTTATGCTGACTCTCCTTCTTTCATTTCTACACTTCTGTCGTGTGCCGTGTGCTTTATGTGTTCATGATCTATTTTGTTTTCCTCATGATATGAAGAAGGTCTAAAATGTATTCCAGTGCTCTAAGCTAAAACAAATGATGCCATTTGTTTCTCTGATGGCTTTTCCTCCTTGAATTATTTCCCACAAAATATTTAAATATTTTAGCCAACCAGTGACACACTCCCCTCTGAGTAATCATTCTCTGAATTTGGAAACTGGTAATGAGATTTATAATTGACAAGATTAATAGTATTTACAGCATGGCAATGCAAATTGTTTTTGCAGTGTTCTAAAATAAAATGCCTGCCCTTGCATCCATCTGGCATTAAGGTGAAAGAGTTGATTTGTTTGTTACAATGCTCACAAAGTATATTTCAGTTCAATACAGTGAATATGGAATGAACTGGAAAAACTCATTCCATATTTACTAAATTTGGAGCATTATTATTCATAACTGTATTAACAATTGTCAGCCTTGCCATGTTGTTTGATATTATCTTTGGAATGCTCGTTTTAATGTTTGCTGTTGTATCAACAGTTGCCTGCCTGACTTCATTGAGTTGTTGGAAAATCCTCAGATCCTCAGGCACACGTTCTCTCTCTCTCTCTCTCTCTCTCTCTCTCTCTCACGCTCTCTCTCTCTCTCTCGCTGTCTCTCTCTGAGTCTCCAGTGTTACAAGAATCTAATAGCATTTTATTGTCAAATTATATTGTGCTGTCTTTGATCTGACCTCATAGATCATATTAACAGCCAACATAAATAGCCACTACATTAATAGCATATAGCTTATTTGGTGACATGCAGGGACAAAAAATTGATTAAAATATCTTTGTGATCATTGTAACAAACAAATCAGTTCTTTCATGTACCAGACTGTAAAGAAAAGACCACTTGGTCAGCAAGGTTGCAGCATGGAAACCTGATCAAAGTAGGGTCATTTCTTTATCAGATTCTTATTATACAATGTCATACATATTCAAACAGTTTAGCAGTATCAGAATTTACATTCATTACATTTATGTTCGTGGAAAATAAGCCTGGTGATTAGATAACTCCCTGATGAGTGCCTGTATTTATAATCATTCCCTTCCAATATATATCTGGTTAGTGTAGCAATCTGCCACTGTAGAAGTCACATTATCAAATCACATTTTACTAAAAGCTGAACATGTTCAATAACTTTTTCAAAAGGTCCAGGGATCATACTGATCATTCTGGTGCTACTGTATATGGGCTACAGTATTCTTCATCATATTTTAAGTTCAAATTTTATTTGGTTTGTATAACTCTCTCTATTGCATTTGTGGCTTTCCCTGACTCCGACACCTGGCGATTTACTTTATGAATTCTGCATTATCGAGTCAGTAGAAAAACATCTTGGATTTGCAAACATAATAATAAAAAAATCATCATGTTTGTATGTCATCAAGAAAATGCATTTCAGAAATTCAAAATCTCCAGAAGAAATGTGTCAGATTTTTTATCATGCTCAATAAAATTTGTACCTGGGACTACTATTTAGAAAAAAAAGCAAAGGGTAAAAATATTTATTTTAAGATTTAATTCAATTCAATGTTTGATTTAAGTTATCTTTACTTTAATAATTTCCATGTGCCTAAAACAGTACTATATACTGTATATTCAAAATGTAAAGGGTTCCAGTTGGTCTCATATGGATGAGGTTAGATAGTGGATCACAGTCCAATTCATTCTTCTAGTACAAATGTTAATATAACTGGACAGAGGTCATTATGATCCATTTTTTGTGAACAGGGATAACTGTGGATCTTCTCTATGTAGTATGTGGTCAATGGTAAGTAAAAGTTTAATGATTTGGAGTAACCTTTTAGCAAAATGATTCAGATGCAATGGATTCCTCCCCAAAGGCCAGGGATGGGCTGTCTGTTATATTACTTTTTAGACTCTTTGGCTCCCTTCCTATTATTGCACCGAGACTCTCCCACGCTTGCCTGATATTCCCTGTGCTGATTTCATCCTCTAACTTGTTTTTTAATTTGGCTTTCTGTTATTTAAGTTAGGGGGGTTGGGGTTTGCTTCTTTAAAGGAAACACTGTAAACGAACAATGCCACATTTTGAATTCTTTGGTCAATTCTTGCTTATTATTTGGAAATCATTTTGTCAGTGTTTATGCAATATGCAATCTGTTAACCCTTCAGAATCAAAAACAGCTGCCACTGGTTTTTAGCAGCAGTTCATTAACACATCTTCACTCTTAGATTTTTAGATCTTAAGAATCTTGCCACTAGTCTGTTCCATATGTTGCCTATAGCCCATATTGTCCTAGGAGAATTCAGCACTAGCTAATGAAAGTTTTTTTATAAAGCATTTTGATGATAGAAATAGGATACCATCTTCACACTGGATAATGACAGCTCCAGTGCTGGTAGCATGTTGTTTGTGCAAGCAGTCAAGTAAACTTGGTCTACTTCCACATTGAGATGGATATTGTGACATCAGCAGTGAGGGGATTTGTGAATGAGCCATTTTTATAACTGGTCCATAGAACAATGTCACTTTATTGAAAACAAAATGACAAGAACCAGGGGAAAGAGACAGAGACAGATAAAGAAGGTGGGGGGGTGTACAGATACATACACCTCTGTTGCGGTGTTTCCTTCCATGCCATCAGAGCACTGGTTTGTTGGAAGATCAAGGACTGCCTGCATTGCTTTTCCACTTTTTTTGCTAGAGTGCCAGACATGGCTGTGTCATTCCTAGTATCCAGCAACCACAAAGAGCTGGACAAGGTATGGCTCCCAGGTTCCTTCACTGCCCTACGCTGGGGGGTTGGCGCTACTCTCCTCTCTGCCGTCAGTTCTGTCACTGCTTGCACAGCTGCTGCCACTGCCACCACTGTTGCTCTCTCATCCACCGCTGGCTCTACCACTGCTCTCTCAGTCACTGGCAGTGGTTCTGCAACTGCTTGCTCTGCTGCTGGCTCTGCCACTGCTGCTGCTGGCTATCTGTACCAGGAAGCTAAGCCCTCCATGCTGGAACCATCAGGCCACACACTGACTCTGTTGTCTGGCATCCACATTCCCTTTCACCATTCATCTACAGGGGATTGGAAGATTTGCAATCCCACTCTGACACCAATGTGACATCAGCGGTGAGGGGAAATGCAAATGAGCCATTTTCCACAACTGGTCCATAGAACATCTTCAATTTATTGAGAACAAAATGACAAGAATCAGGGGAGAGAGACAGGGACTATGCATAAAGAAAGGGGGAAGAAAAAGGGGGGATACTGCTCCTAATCACCAAAGTGCTCGCCCACTCCCTAGAACCAGTGTCAGTTGGCACAATATTAACACACACATAAAATGATTCATTCATGCATCATGTAGCATTTGTATTCTATAAAAGAAATTGTATCCTATAGAGGTCAATAGCAGCTACATGTATCTTCAATTCATACTTCTTGCTCGATTAATGATGGTCTCAGCAAGGATGTGAAGGGGCCCGAGGAAGCCTGCAAAACTGGCTGCTATTCAGACTGTCAAGAAAAACTTTGGCTCACTGGTCATATTTGACCCCTCATATTGATTTATTGCAACCAAGTTCAGGAATGGCCTTATAGCACACTCTGGAAAGGCACCTTGGGACAGCAACAGACAATCTGCTCCTCTCCATCAATTTCCAGATGACAGGAGTGAGTGCTTGAGGAGAAAGGTGGAGAGCATGGGAGTAAATGAGCAAACGAACAAGACAAGGAGCCAGGGAGGGGGGAGCCGGGGAGCAAGGAAATGAAGATGATCCCTCAGGCGCTGCTAGTTAATTAGCTTTGTGAGGAAACAATCAGACTAACAAGGAAAGCAAAGTTTTTAAGCTCTCGTTTTATTCTGCATGCTCTACAGAGTCCTGTCTGGATGAGACGTCTCATACCTCTCAGCTCGTAACTGTGATTCAACTGTATCTATAATACAGTGAATGAAAATTGTAATCTATTTAATTTAATAATTCACTCTACTCCTCTAACTTACAATATCTACAATGACTGCAGATGATGGCCAATATATATTTTTCTATAAAGTATTATGACAGTACTTTTGTGGACACATGCATTAAGGCTCCATAAGGCTTAAGCAGAATCCTTCTGAACTGTGGAACTGCAATCTTGTGACTTAAAGTAGTTTGAGGAAGCACAACTGGAGTCTGTGATAAAATGAACTCAGCACATAAAAAAAATGCAGTTGCCCACACACACACACACAGCGATGGGCCCTTGGTCTGGATTACAGCAGCCACACTAGATGCTTTGCTCTCCCAGTACTGGTGTAAAGTTCCACTTAAATCGACAGATATGAGAGGAAATCTCTAATTTGGACCAATCCCCAAGCAAACACTAGCTCGCGTGGGCTTGTAACATAAGCTGGTCGTGCTATTGCAGAACACTGCTGCATGCAATAGGAGATTTGCTTCATTTATGCTAATGTCAGTGAGACCCAGCCATTTTCACTACACTGTATACACACACACACACGCACACACATATATATACATACATACATACATACATAGAACTGATGTGTGTTTTGGCTGATTAGTGGGGTCTTGGGGAAACAAACCAACATATGCCATGATTCAGGGGTGCGGTTGGCAGAGAGCTACTTGGCTTGGCCAGAGGCCATCTTCTCCTTATGTTCTAGAGCCAGCAGGGATGCACTTATTATAGGTTTACCTCCCTGCCACTGAGACTAGGGGATCCAATTTAATACCAGCCAGCTGTCTGAGTGGTAAGGCTCATGCTGCATGTGTATATATCTGTCGCTATGTCTTTGCATGTCAGCTTTTGTGTACAAAGCCACAAAACTAAAGTGAACTCACTGTAAAGTATGGCCATCTCTTACACAATGTTTAAAAGAATCACTGCTAGTCTGTCCAAGAAGATGCAGCTCCATACTGGTAGCAGAGTCAGGTCACAAACCACAGGTCCTTCACTGTAGCCCTTTCTGTGTCAAAATCTACAGTTAAGGCTATGGCATGTCTCCTTCTGTAATAGTTTTTAATTTCATGTGGATTACTAAATACTATCCGGAGGTCTATCCAGAAAGTAATGAGAATGAAATTCTCTTAGGGCTTACACATGGGGAAGGTGGTTCAAGGTCAGTTAGATAGGGATGTCAGATAAACGGTAGGACGGGTTTCTGTTGCATTCTCACCTTTGCATTCTCACATTTTTGTGAAACCATTTACATGTACACTTATGGCATTTGGCAGATGACCATATCCAGAGCAACTTACACTTAAACCCTGCTGAAGTGCCTCGTCACTGGAACAATGCAAGTGAATTGGAACTGAAACTAAGGGGCCGAGCCCAACTCCTGAAAAACAACCCCACACCATAATCCCCCCTACACCAAGCTTTACACTTGGCACAATGCAGTCAGAGCAAGTACCGTTCTCTTGGCAACCGCCAAACCCAGACTCCATCAGAAAGAAGCATGATTTGTCACTCCAAAGAACACGTCTCCACTGTTCTAGAGTTTACACCACTGTATCCGAAGCTTTGCATTGCACTTGATGTCAGGCTTGGATGCAGATGCCCAGCCATGGAAACCCCTTCCATGAAGCTTCTTGAGCTAATCTGAAGGCCACATGAAGTTTGAAGGTGTGTAGCAATTGACTCTTCAGAAGTATGGCAACCACTGTGCAATATGCACCTCAGCATCTGCTGACAAGCTCTGCCATTTTACATGGTCTACCACTTCTTGGCTGAGTTGCTGTCGTTCCAAATCTCTTCCACTTTGTTATAATACCGCTGACAGTTGACTGCGAAATATTTAGTAGTGAGGAAATTTCACAACTGGACTTGTTGCACAGGTGGTATCCTTTCATGGTACCATGCTGGAATTTACTGAGCTCCTGAGACTGACCCATTCTTTCACAAATTATTTGATTTTATACCCCTGTGGCCATGGAAGCGATTGGAGCAATTGAATTCAATGATTTGGTGGGTGATTGAATACTTTTGGCAATATAGTGTATGTATATCAATCATTGGTTCACATGGTCCGTGTATGTTTAGCCAAACTGTACAAAAGCACTTGATTGATTGTTATGTAGCAAATGATTAAATGCTATGTATTTCCCTGTAACTGCAGTCAACCACGATGAACAATGCCCTTTATAATAATGGATGATCCCATAAGTGACATGAATTCAAAGAATTGACATTTTCATGAAGGGAATGCAGCTACACAGAGTATTTCTTTCTGTTCTGTGTGATTCAGAATGTTTTATGTACAACCAGGGAGTGTGCAGGAATCTGAATATAAATGCTTAATAACTTTATCGCTTCATGGACAGGATTTAGTTTCACTTGGCTACATCCAGTATGATAATGCCCCATGTCACAAGGCACCAGGAACATAGCTGCCTTCAGATTCCTGCACAGTCCTTGATACTTAGTTCTATTTAGATTTATATTTGTGGCATTTAGCAGACTTATCTTTTAGCATTTAGCATTCTTATCCAGAGTGACTTACAAAAGTGCTTTATTAACTCAGAATATCCAAAGCTAGTGCTGGTAGACCCAAATTCAAGGTACTTTGAGCAGGATACTAATGGAAATGAGCAATACAATATCTCATACAAACAATTACAAGCAAAACAAGTCCTATAACCCAAAAATACCTCCTCCTACACTTTGCAAAAAACTTTTTTATAAATTATGCAAAACCTGTGAAGAAGAACAAGACCCTGTAAAAACAATAACAGCTATAATGTAGTAAGAGCTTTAATAAATGCAAAGTTAGCGTTGAATTGAGTTAGTGCTCAGTTGAGTTCTCTTGAAAGAGGAGGGTCTTCAGTTGGTCTGGATGCTTGCCTCCCATGCGTCCTGGATGATCGTGGGTCAAGTCAAGCCATACTTGAGGCACGAAGGGTACGCATCACGTTTTGACCATTGTAGGGAGGGGCTGGACCATTTTTGCTTTGTAGGCTAGCATCATGGTTTTATATCTGGACAAACATATGTAGACACATGAAAAGCCTTCCCCACAATATTTTTACAACAATATTACAAGGCCCAAACACATTGTAGTATGACAATGCTATGACAAAATTATGAAGTTTAGAGTGGAACAACTCAAGTGGCCTGCATAGAGCCCTGATCTAAACCCCAATGAGCACCTCACTAATTGATATCACTAATGCTCTTGTGGCTGAATTCCCACATCCATGTTCTGAAGTAAAAAGCCATCCCAGAAAGCTGGAGGTTATTATAAGAGCTAATACTTAAATTTGAAATGGTATTTTCAACAAGGACATATGGTTGTTATTGGTCAGGTGTCCACAATTTTTTTCAATATGTAGTGTAAGGAACATAGTAGACACTTTATGTTCTTTAGTGGGGTTTTTTCCCTTTACACTGGGGAAAATTTCCCCACATGGCAGCACAACACTGCTACCATTGTGCTGACAGCAAACAGGATGGCACCATGATCACTCCTCCATCAGCATGATGCAAAAGAAGCCCAGTTTCATCTGACCAATATTTGCACTTCTCAGTGCTCTGCTGTTCACACCTTTTTTTTCTTGCTAAGAATATTTGAGAAAAGTTAAGTAGATAAACTGCATACCTAAAGCTGAATTCAGACAAACTATGTTCAGCTGTGGTCTATTTGTGTACATGTATATACGTCACTGTTCTCCTTTTAGTCCTTTGATCCACCAAAGGATCTCTAATGACTGGTTGTTTGAGATGGTTAAAACAATTGTCCACAACAAGCTCAGGGCAGGGCAGCAAGAGGACATTGGCTTTGGGAAGCTAAAAGCATAGTCATAGTGACTATAGACACTTATTTCTGCCCATTTTGCTGCTCAGTTGAACACTAACTGATACTAGAAGAGTTGTTCTGCCTAATTTATGTCACACACACTGCAGTAAAGGAGAGGTATGACTTGTTGGAATGAACAGATTGTGTGAAGGTGGGAGATGTAATAAACTGACAATTCTGGCATTCCTAAGAAGAAAAAAGTAACATAACTATCACAGCCCTGCAGAGACCCATAGAAGGGCAGGTGCTCACAGTTTAAAATAGACCAAAGTTTTAAAGCACCAACTACAGCATAACCTGCTGAAACCAACATTCAAGCAAAAACTATCAAGAAAACTAACCTATTTTATATGATCATATTGACCTTAATCACATTCTATAATAAATATATAATATTTTGAAAAATTAACATCATTATAACTCCTAAACCTTGTGGATAAAAAAAATTTAAGGTGGTAGTAACTTCCGGCTCCTGCAGATGGCATTGCACGAGGATGGTCAGCCTATAAATACTTGCGGGTGTGCAATGGGATTCATAGATTGAGAAGAAGTGGTACAGTTCAACGAATGTCTGGTTCGATGTGTGGAACATGGGCCGCAAAGTAAAGAGTGTTTGCGTTTGGGCAGACCAAAGGCCATACTTTGAAGGACATAGCTGAGTTTGTGGTTGTGCTGAAGTGTACAATCATATGGGTGTACCAGGAGTGACAAAAATCCCAGTCTACTCATCAGAATTGTGTCCAAAAAACGAAACTGATGTCTGTGAATAAAAAACGCTTTGCTTCTAGGCAAGAATTGAAGTCAATGCAGGACCTTCACAAACAATCTTGTTTCTATCTATATGTGAATTATGCTAGGCATCTTAGACCTCAGAAAGCCTTTAGTGAGGACTGCGAGAAGGTATAGTTCAAGCTGGAGGAGGCTTTGTGATGTTTTGGGGGTGTGTTAAATACACAGTAATTTGGTGGAGATGACAGTAGATTTGAACCACAGTGACTACATTGATCTGCTGGACAACCAGGTTTTGATTTTGCTCATCTTACATAGGAGCATAACATTCCTATCCCTGTATTCCAAAATGACAATTCTCACATACACAGGGCTGCAAATGTGACTGAATGTCATGATGAACATTTATGAGCATTCACACATCTGGACTGGGTCACAAAAACCCACATTTGTGTCCTCTTTGAAATCTGTGGGAAGACATCCATGAAATCTAACCAAACTGTGCAATTCTTTGATGCAAGAGTGGCTGAACATTGATGTCACCTACATCCAAAAACTTGTTCATGCCAAATTGAATGGCAGCTGTGATTCCTGCTCATGGAGTTATTACACGCCACTAGGTTCAGTTGCAGGTGACTATGTTTTGCCCAGTGAGCTTAATATATACTGTATAAAATAAAATTCCAACTGAAACATTGATTTGGACACTACAGCGGCACAGCAGGAAGCATTGTTGCCTAATTGCTCCAGGGTCCCAGACTGGATCCTCAGCTCAGGTTACTGTCTATGTGACAACCCTACATGAATGAGAGAGGTGAGGTTGCCAATGTAGGGCAATAGGTTGTGGCTGCCATCGATATAAAAGAAAGTGAAAAATGAAAAGAAAAGAAAAATGCCATTGTTCCAAACTACTTTCATGCATAAGTGCCCCTGCCACTAGTCAGATTTCTGCTTATAGCAGGTGATGTAAATGCAAATATGTCTGCCCTGACAATAATTTGATTGAGACAGACTGCTGGAAACTGGAGCAAAACTGTGCTACGTAGATTTGTAAATGTACAGTTCAACACAAACGATCATAAGTCAAGATCTGCAAAAAAGTTTTTTAGTGCCAGTGATCAATTTTAGTTTTACCAAGACTTACTATATGACTCAGTGACTATAAATATATCCTACAATAATACATTACACTGGTTAGATTTTAAATTCAGATACATATATCAGCAGTTACTGTTAATAACAGCAATAAAAAGTAAAAAGAAAAACAGTTTCAAACTATTGCCCAAAAACTCCTTTGTGCCTACCCCAATTCAGGGGCCACTAGCTGAAAAGAAAACACACACACCTACGGACACAAACCTTATCTTGCATTTCAGACATGTGGGGCTACAACCGTACCAAGTTTCATGTGGATTGGTGAAGTCTGAGTATATGATATCGTTGATTAACTATTGCTGGGGGAAATACTTTTGACAAGAACTATATGACTGCCATCTAGTTGCAGCAGTTATAATATAAAAAAAGAATAGTGTGTCTCCTTTTGCAGTTGTGTCTGTATCTGTTTAGAACATTTGTATTAATATCATAAAACACCAAATGCACATGCATGTATTTAAAAACCAGGAAATCATGTGAACACTAGCAATACTTCTGAAAGGAAACTTATTTTAAACTTATAAAATATTTTATAATACAGTGTGTCTGAAAAGTTAGGAATGACACTACATAAAACTATATATAATCTTCTGTATCATGTGTTTATGGATTTTGCTTACAGGAAACTCTGTACATTAAATTACACTTATATCAAGTCAAGTGGATTATTGTCATTTCGACTGTACACAGTGTGTACAATTCACAGTGACCCAAAATAGCATTCCTCCAGGGTTACAGGTGCTACATATAACAACACAGGACTAAAACTAACAACACAAAATGAACTAATACTACATAAAGTTCACATGTGCAATGAGTGCAAGGCAGTCTGGGACAAAACAGTGCAGACAGTACAGAACAATGTAAGACAAAACAAACCATGCAGATACTTCAATTCTTACACAGAAATGGTGTTGACGGGGTACAGTTCTATATGGGATGTTTGGGATAGTGTTTAGTCAAGTCACTGGTTATTGAGGAGTTTGATGCCTTGTGGAAAGAACCTGTTACATAGTCTGGTTGTGAAAGCCTAAATGCTTCGGTATGCTTTTCCCAGATAGCAGGAGGGTGAAGAGTATGTGTCGAGTAAGCCGCAACATTGTGTCATACACAGCTTCTGGTTGGATCCTGTGCTGATTGTCTTGGACACAGTGACATCATCAGTGCACTTGGTGATAGCTGGTCACTGATGAACTCCTGTACTCCTCCAAGCTGATGTAGTAGCTGTCAGTTTGCAGAGAGGGCTCCTGCTTTCACCTGATTCTGAACCAGTTTAGAGCGTCTGCTGAGCGATCTGCATGCTGGAATTAGCATAACAGTGATGTTATCTGAGTATTCGAGGTGGAACTGGTAAAGGCTCCACCTTTTACACGCCAGGAACATTTGTGTAAACAAGATCCAAACAAGATGTTTGCCCCTTATACATCAGTAATAACATAAAGGACTTGACATCTTTCATCACCTGGGTCCCAAAATGTGTACACAATACATGTAGAAAATTTAGAAAAGAACATTTAGAAAAGAAAATACTGTGTCAAAAGATACCTACTCAGGACCCTTAAATGCTTTAACGGAAACATGTACTGTAGGTTGTAACAGTTATTTGTAAGCTAAATGGATGTCAAAATAGCTGATCATAAATACTTCTTATTGTCCATTCTAAATGCTTGTGTGTTTCATGGCTTCAACAAGCAAAATCCATAAGGAATTGTTCAAATATCAGATAACCATAAGAACAGGACAAATTAAAAGCACATGAAATTAATAGTGCATATGCTGTTATTTGAAATTCGTTGAGACAAGAGATGTAAGTGATTAGAAGACATGTTGCACACAGCTGAGTATTTTTACATGATTAAGCTTCCATGGACTTTTCTAACATCCTCACTACCATAAAACAGTTTGAATAGGTGTCTGTGTCAACATCTCACATGACATCAGCCAGTGAGTGAGTGCCAGAGTGTGTGCATATTTGCATCAAAAAATAGGCATTTTTTTTATTTACCACAAAGCAATATTCACAACTTGTTAAACAAGCAGCCAAAGGGAGATATTTCTTCATAGAGTGCAGATTATTGCTCTTTTTTATTCAAGAGTCTTTCTTGCTGCACAAACAACATTTGCTTTAACACCGCAATCTGTTTCTCCCAGCAGCCATTTTTAATGGACTCTGTACATTTCATATTCATACCGGCACAAGCAACAGATAGCATGGTGAAGGTTATTAACACTACCCTCTACAGTAATCCATTGAGTCACATCAGAGATCATTTGAAGAGGCTGTACAGTGAATTATGTAAAATGTTTGGCAACATTTCACCTGATATTACTGCAGTAAATCACAGCGGGTCCTTATGAAGAGTCAGGAGTCCTCAGTAAATCTATTTAGGGGATCTGCGACTGCACAGGCTTTCTCCCTGATAATTAGGGTTGGGCTGCAGCCTTGCTTTATAAAACCCAGTAATCTGTTTTATCAGTTTGCCAAAGGAGAGCGCTCAAATGTAAATATAGCCTTATGTTATTTATTGCCAGTGATACTGGGGTAATGAAAACATGAAATATGCAAGCACGTTGCCCTGCACAAATAGCAACTGATGACTTCCATGCCCTTTACTAGCAATAACACATACAGTGTTGCATGCATTTTAAAAAATGGAATGGAGATTATATTTCTTTAAAGGGACTGGATATGCATGTCAGGAAGTTAGGAAATATTAAAACACAAGCTTGGGGCTCTAAAGTGCTTGGTCACCAATGAAGAATTTGTGAGTGCATGTGTGTGTATGTCTGCGTGTGTCTGTCCATCTGTCTGTGTGTCTGTGTGTGTCTTTCCATCTGTCTGTCTGCCTGTCTAAGCATTTGAGTCTGTCTGTCTGTGTTTTTTGCATCTGTCTGTCTGCCCGTCTGTCTCTCTATCTATCTGTCAGAGCATGTGTCTGTGTGTGTCTGACCATAGGTGTCTGTCTGTGTTTGTGTGCATGTCTTTTTCTCTGTCTGTCTGAGCATGTGTGTATGTCTGTGAACGTCTATGTAGGTGTCTGCCTGAGCATGTGTGTGTATGTCTGTGTACATCTGTGTATGTGTGTGCCTGTCTGTGTGTGGGGGATGTGGACCGTGCATGTATCTTTCTGTCTGTCTGCCTTATCTGTGAGTGCATGTCTGTCTGTCTGTCTGTCTCTCTCTCTCTCTCTCTCTGTCTGTCTCTCTCTCTCTCGCTCTGTATGTGTGTGTGTGTGTGTGTGGAGGTGTTTTAATGAGTTCAGTTTCATAAGGTGAAAACTATAATCTATTGAAAACTATAATCTATCAGTACCCCGCCCTCCCCAGTAACCCTGCTGAACTCCAGATCCAGCGTCTGTTTGAAGAAAACCAGAGGTTGCCTGTCCCACACGGAAATCCCTCCTCCCCATATATAGGGCTATAGGAGAGATACTACATCCTGTGTTGACAATATGTAACTCCAGTGCTTATCTCAGGGCAAAGTTTCAGTTGTAGCAGTGAATTAATCAGTGTGATGTCACTCTGGAGGGCTACACGTTGGTGATGGACAGAGTGGCTATAGCTGATTGCTAGTAGTTCCCTTAGTTCTTTGCTTAAAAGAATGTGCAATGTAAAGAATGTGCACTCTTCTGTTTCTATGTATCAGTTGTTGTCCTTTTACACTGACAAAAAGATTTCCTGCTTGATCTACTTAAAGAATGAAGGCAACGTTTTATCAGATTATTAGATAGATGAAGCAAGACTAGCCTTTGTAGTTAGTCAGTCAGTCATTATCTGTACCGCTTATTCCCAGTTACGGGGTCACGGGGGAGCCGGTGCCCAGCTGGCAACTCT
>JAOVYV010000002.1:9450052-9461042 GCA_025674545.1 Hassar affinis | reverse complement strand
TATAAATCAGATTTTACTAATGCAAAGATGTCAGAAATAAGCAATGCATCCTGAGTCCATCCCATCCCATTGTAACCAGTGCACATTATCAATGGGGCAGTTTTCTGTGAACCGGTGGATCAGACGGTGGAAGGAGGCTATGGATGTATCATAGGTTATTTTAAAATCAAAGCTACCTTCTAACAAACTTCAGACAATTTGAGATGGCTCATAATAGTCACTGTAGCATGGCTAAAGATATACAACTCAATTTCAGATACAATGTTACAAAGCATGAAATGGTGTAGGCTAATGTTCCAAGCACAAGGCTAAAGAGCGGCCAAAAACTGGCTTGGCTTGAAATGCACTGGCCCAGATGTCAAAAGCTGGCTGCTGAGACAAATAGAGGCAAAGAGTGAGTGGAATCGGTCTGTGTCTTTTATAGTCTGATTTTGACAGCAGAGCAAGCTGAAACAGAAGCCTCTGGCAGCGTCGGCAGACCCACGGGGAAGCTCAGCACTTATGGGCAATTAGAGGGACCCACTGCTGTTGTTTGTAGGCCCTACGTGTTCGTAATAAACTCGAAATATTCTCTATATACTCCAAAAGCATCCATACTCATTCAGATGCATTCATCATGTGATCACGGGAAGAGCGATGATGACATGCAAATGCACATGTGCACACATGCACACATTCAATATCCTGTTTCATTTCTCTATGCAGGGCTGTAGACTTACTGGAGACTAGACTGGGGGTTGGGGGGCTGGTGGTTATCATGGTATTATGACTGTCGGTGTTATGAGTGGCTCCTTCAGGAGATATCACTCTGCCCCTGTGGCTGCCCTGCTGCACTCTTCTGCTATACTGAGTGATATGATACACTGCTAAAGATCAAGCACACTGCAATATAAGAGCATAAAGGGGATGTGGAACCATGTGAAATCTTTAAGTAAACAAAATCTTAGTGTGCTCCTTTGTTTCTGCTTTGCTGCTTCTGAGCAAAAGCCATATATTCCTGTGCTTCATGGTTACTTGCCCTTTTCTGTCACACTGTGTAGTGCTGAATGGTGCTCTAACAATTCTCAAGAGATAGACACATTTTCTTGGTGTCCACTGATAAATAAGATGTACTGTATCATATTATCCATATCATACCTAAGAATTAGCAAAATTGGACTCATGAACTGTCACACTTGCCTTTTTTATACACAATATATATACACACACGCGTGTCTATATATATATATATATATATATATATATGTATATATATATATATGCAGTTTATATACATATGGGGTTGTTTTTCAGGAGTTAGGCTCGGCCCCTTGGTTCCAGTGAAAGGAACTCTTAATGCTTAAGCATACCAAGAGATTTTAGACTCCCAACTTTGTGGGAACTGTTTGGGGATGTCCCCTTCCAGTTCCAACATGACTGTTCACCAGAACACAAAGCAAGGTCCATAAAGACATGGAGTCCTGGCCTCAACGTGATAGAACACCTTTGGGATGAATTAGAGTCGAGACTGAGAGCCAGGCCTTCACATCCAACATCAGTGTCTGACATCACAAATGCGCTTCTGGAAGAATGCTCAAAAATTCCCATAAACACACTCCTAAACCTTGTGCAAAGCTTTCTCAGAAGAGTTGAAGCTGTATAGCTGCAAAGGGTGGGACGACATCATATTAAACCCTATGGATTAAGAATGGGATGTCACTCAATGTCATATGCTTATATATAAAATGTATGTGTGTGTGTGTGTGTGTGTGTGTGTGTGTGTGTGTGTGTGTGTGTGTGTGTGCTTGTCACTAGTTACTACAATATTGTAAACAATCTTTAAAAAATTTCATGGACAGCTTTATGCACTGGGTAACAGAGTAACAGATGTTTGACCAGGAAATGGATACTCCTGGATGCAGATGCATCACCATTCTGTATGTTCCATACTTCACTGTCTGGTACTATTAGAGTATTAGCCAAAGGACATGCTGAGAGGTATTCACACTCAACTCGTTTCACACTTTTCTCTAACTCGGCAGGTCATAAATCCAACTTCCTTCAGCTGGATGGCCCCTGCTGGCACTTTCACGAGCTCACATATCGCTGTCTAGGTGCGTGCAAGCAGCCGTGCTGCGCCGTAACAGAGAGGCACTGTGTTACTGAGCGTGCTCAGAACAGTTGACTAAATCACACAGCACTGTGTATGAGAGCTGAGGAAGAAGAAGACTGTTTTTTTTCTTAATGGGCAGTGCAGGAGAGGAGACAGTTCCTCCTTTAGAGTTAGGCCATATTGATTGGCCACTGTTGTCTTGTCTCCCCTGTAGTGAGAGCACTGAAGGATCATGCTGTAATGTAATCTTGGGCCTGTCTAACTCTTGTTGCTTTTGTGAAATCTTTTGTAACCTCACATTTCACCCAGTCACTGATTTACCTGGATTAAGATTCTAATAATAGGGTCTTTCTTCGTAGTTTCCTGATGATAGAATTGCATGACAATTGTTTGGACTGGTTTCTTCTACCCAGTACTGTTCTGTTGTTTGGTCACGTTAGCATGCACCACATTGTGTATTTATTTTTCTGTCTATATGGCTCACACTGCTGAGTATTTGTGCTTTATGTATGTAGTCATGTGTACCGTGCTCTGTTTTTATATATTACACCAAGGAGCTGCTTTTCATCCCAATGTAAACAAGTTATATTGAGGAGTGGCTATAAATCCTACTTGACTTCATTTCACTTCAATTCAACTGACTTGATGTTACCAAAGTGTTGACATAAATCACCAGAAATTGTGTGTATATAGAGGTGGGGATGCCCTTATGGAAAAATCACATTCATGTTACATGGGATTATATGTTTTCCAAATATGATGATGCACTTTTCATGGATTACTGAATTTGTATATACACTGAAGTACCAGAGGCCTATGCAAAATATATAGAAATGCCACATATGCGCATCATTGGTTGTGTCTGCCAATGCTTATATAAAGTGATAGACATCTATGGAAGCTTCCAGAGCTGTTTCCCCCATGGAGATGACAAGTAATAATGCTTTTGCAATTTTCAATGCAGTTTAATACTTTGGATTTTCATGTATGAGCATTTCAAGGGTGTACCGTGACTACAAGATTTCCGACAAAACCTCAAACTTATGACAGCAGTGTGGCCGTAAAAAGACTCTGGGTTACCACTGCCTCAAGTAACATCAGAATTCAATGCTGGGACCTCAACAAACATCAGCATGAGGACTGTGCAAGGTTCCCTCCAAGATCCCGTGGGGAAGCTACCAAGTATTAATTTTTTTTCTGGTACTTTAGTGTATGTAAGTAAGCTTAAGTAAGTTTAAACTGCTTATTATTATTACCTTTAAAGCATAGCAGATGCCTTTATCCAGAGCAGTCATTTGTAATATCTATCAAAAGCACTAAATGCAGATGAGCATGTCGGGATCAGACTTTGCACTTGATGAGCATGTCGGGATCAGACTTTGCACTTTACAGGGGATCCATCAGCATACATATCAACAAACATACAAATCCAGGGGATGTTCAGTTTAGCTTACACAAACATTTGCACACAACTTTTACTAAAAGATTGATAAATGAGGCCCAATGTTCCCACTGAAATCTGCCTCAAGCACAAAGTAACAGCATGTGGAGTTTTATAGAGTATGTGTATACATTGTACAGCTTCTACAGCTTTCATGATTTGTTGCCAAAACCTGTCTCTGGCCAGCCCATTGCAGACATTGAGTTTTACAACTGTCATATTTGCACAATGTAAATGCAAACAGTATTAATGGCCTTCTTTGTGTTGCCATGCAACCCACCTTTAAAAGGTCTCCATCAAAGACATTTCAGATTGATGGCTTATCAAACTGTGTGACCTCCGGTGTCTTTTTCAGGCTCAGAGGGACATACTTTGAAAAGTTACCTTTGAAAATGAAGAACAGAAGAAGAAAAATGAACAGAGCACTTGGAAGCTGGCAGAAAGCCTGCCCTCTTGTTAGCCTGCCTTGTTGTTACCCACCAAGCATGCACACCCGCACATACACTCACAGGATTGTTTATTGAGATGACTGGCTCTAAACTCACTTTTTTAACATGGTGGAGTGAAGGGACTGTGAAGTAAGAAGATGCCTGGGTCTTAAGCTCACGGGTGAGAAGGCTAAATGGGTGTAGAGGGATTCAAGGGCTTAGTTGGGATAAGAAACTGAGATCTAGATAGTCTTTCTCTCTGCCCTAGGGGCTTTCAGCACTGCACTTTCCAACAGCCTGTGACAAAAAATGTGAGATATTTTAAAGGGAATCTGGGTAATGTCCAGACTGAAACACTCTCCAGCAGTGACATGTGGCTTGTAAAATATTTAAAACAGGACTGATTAGTGGCGCATGGGTGTGCTGTAGAGTATCTTCATTCACCGTATATTTTAATAGGCACACCTTTATACCTGCTTGTTTATGCAGTTATCCACTCAGCCATTCAGATGGCAGCAGCACAACGCATACAGTCATGCAGAGCTGTTACAGGTCAAGAGCTTCAGTTAATGTTCATATCAAACATCAGGACGAAGCATGATTCTTGGTACCAGAAGGGCTGTTTGAGTATTTCAGAAGCTGCTGATCTCCTAGGAATTTCACACACAACAGTCTCTACACACAGAGTTTACACAAAATGGTTCAAAAAACAAAGCTTCCTGGGAGCGGAGGGTCTCCTGGCTGAAAGACCTTGTTGATAAGAGAGATCAAATGACAATGACCAGACTGAGCTGAGTTTGAGCCAACAGGACATCTAGAGTAACTAGAATTAGGGCTCTTTACAACCATGATGAGCAGAAAAGCATCGTAGAATACATCGGAGTTGGGATGGATGAGCTGCAACAGCAGAAGATCACATCAGTTTTCATTCCTGACAAACAAGAACAGGAATTTGAGGCAGGAATCATGGGCACAGACTCGCCCAAACTGGACAGCTGAAGACTGGAAAAAGGCTGAACGTTGGTAGAGCTTTAAACAAGTCCTACCATTAATGGCAGCAAAACAAAAATAAACCTGTGAAACAACTCAGCAGCCTTGGTCTTTGATTTATTCCTTTTGGGAAGAGAAAGGATGCTGTGTGAGGGGGGAGAGAGAGAGAGAGAGAGAGAGAGAGAGAGAGAGACCTGGAGCACAAAACGAGCAATCCAAGCTCGCCACACGAAATCAATTACTTTGAGTGGCCAGTCCAGCTCAAACAGAAAACATTGACAATACATTGAATCAACTAATTAACTGCAGAGACATTACTGTGAAAACACTTAACAGAGCCCAATTCTATTCACAACTTGCTGTTTTGTTATGACTCATTGGTCTAGTTGAGCTGTCAGCACTTATATACTCTTCCTCATTCTCTGTGTATTCCTCAATATATATCATTCCCCACATTGAGTTTCCAGAAATCAACTGATGTTGATATTATGAATGTGCAGTCAACACTCGGCTCATTTCCTAGAGCATGATGACACATTGCGCTCATGGTAGGAGAGCGAAGCTGTGGATAATAAGGTATGTTGTGTCACACTTCGATGAGCTATGACTGTTGGAAGGCTGGATGAGACAACTGAAAAATATGGAGATTAAGGTGGGATGTGGTGTCGTACCTTTTAATGACATTTCCTTGTGTCTTTAAATATTCAACAGTTCATGCTGTAGAATCTCCAGCAGCACACTGTAGAGTTCCCTCCCAACATCCAAGAAAGAGTAGTCTAATTTTCCTGGTGATAAAACATGTAACCTGTATTCACTGTGTGTTCACTGGACAGTAAATGGACAAAAGCAAGCTTAAAAAACTGAAATCTGTAATTTGTTATTTCAGCTTTAAAAAAAGAGTCATGTTTACCACTGGGTCATGTCACCTTTTTTCACTTATACATTTTAATTGTTTGAATTGAATCAATTGAAGATGCTAATTGTTGCAGTTTTGCAGGTGGACTGTTTGCCCATTCTTGTTGTGTACAAGACTCAATAGTCCGTGCTTGCTGTTGTCTGATTCTCCGATCTTGACTGCAGGCAGGAGACAGTTTTCAGTTTTAATTGCATTTTAAGAAAGTGTCCCAACTTTTTTGTATTTAAAATCATGAGTCAAGTTAGCTTGCCAAGATACAGTTGTAATGTAGTTTCCCCAACACTGTGAGTTAAATGTGTATTATTAGATGTGTCTCTCTAAAGAGATCATATCCATGTTCAGCACTATAAGATGACTGTAATTATAGGATATATATAGTATACACAGTATTGATACCTATATTTTAGACTAGGCCCTTACAGACAAAAGTTCTAAGTAATAAGAATAGATACTGACCAGCCACTTCAATAGGTACACCTGTGCTCCTACCCATTCATGCAATTATAAAATCAAATGATCAATGAGCAGCACAATCCATGAAGTCATGCAGATGCAGAAACATTGCCTAGCCTTTTTCCAATCTTCAGTTGCTCAGTGTTGAGAAGTCTTTACCTACTGTATTCTTCTGTTTTTGGTTGACAGGAGTGGAACCCGATGTGGTCTTCTGTTCTTTTAGGTTGACCATGTTATGTGTTCTGAGATGCTTTTCTGTGCAGCACTGCTGTAAAGAGTGGTTATTTAAATTGCCAGTTTCCATAGCCGTTCTGTCAGCTTGAACCTGTCTCCTCTGACCTCACTCATCAACAAAGTATTTCCACCCACAGAACTGCTGCCCTTTAGATGTTTTCTGTTTGTCATACCATTCTTTTTAAAATGGTTGTGTAACTTCATCCCAAATCTGAAAACAAGCAACCATGCCACTGAGATCATATTTTCCACATTCACATCTAAACATTATCAGAAGCCCTTGACTTGTATCTGAATGATTTTATGCTTTGAGCTGCTCCCCCGTGATTGGCTGATTAGATAATTGCATGAATGAGCAGATGTAAAGGTGAGTGTATGGGGTGCATTGAACATTATGTGACTAGATTTTATACAATCCTGGATCATTATATTTAACTGGTCTGCACTGACATCCATGTTTACATGGAAAACCATTAATTAGGTATATCAATTATGTCAAGTGCCCTATCAGGCACTCAAGTCGTAGATGAGTCAGTCTCTCACACACACGTGATCTACCCTATACTTCACCACAGTTTGGCAGCTACCCCAGGCCTGT
Organism: Hassar affinis; assembly: GCA_025674545.1. Classification (NCBI taxonomy): domain Eukaryota; kingdom Metazoa; phylum Chordata; class Actinopteri; order Siluriformes; family Doradidae; genus Hassar; species Hassar affinis. The sequence continues at coordinate 9,453,890 of JAOVYV010000002.1, read as the reverse complement.
GGTCATGGTGCATTGGTGCCAGGCTTCAAAACCCTCCCATCCACTCTCTATTATAGCAGCAGCCTCATGGACATCTTCCATTTGATCCAAGACTTTGCCTTCCTTGCTTATGCATCTTTAATTAATTGTGTTTTTTCTGGTTGTGGTAATGAAATATTGAAGGAGCAACTTCATGGTGTGCACAGTACATGTGGAAAAGAAGCATGTTGAGTTTCCATTCTTTTCTGGTTAAAGCAGTCTGATTTGGGCCAGCTGTTGCATATTTCCTAACACACATATGACCAGATGTGCCTCGCTACAGTCGCTGTGGATCTATTTGGCTGGATGTGTGATTATTTATGATTACAGGAAAGTCTCTGGTCATCAGTTGTGTATGCTTTGATCATAGGCTACTTTTTAGTGTCTGGTTTCATGTGCCCATCACTTTAATGTACACAAGTATGGAAATGGTCAGAAGAAATGGCCGGAGATGTCATTTAAAAATCCGTCCATTGTAAATGTAATGTATGCTGCCTTTATGTGTACATGAGGTCTGGGCATACATTTGTAATGCTATAATGTATATGTACAGAGACATGTTTACTACCAGCATGTACACTTTATTATGTAGCTTTTGAATACCGGTGTGCACTTTACTGCAAAAGTAAAGAAATAACTGAGCTCCAGGAAAGCAGTGAGTTTCTCACTGACTGAATGTAAGACCCTGGGGCTTCACTGTGGGAATTAATGTAAATAGTTGGAAAATTGGTGTGTGGGGTGAAAGAGAGAGAGAGAGAGTGTGCTCAGGATCTAAGGTAAAGCATTGAAGTTTCTCCTCTTATTTATCCTTTTGAATATCCTATCATGATTAATGCACATGAAAAACTTTGTCACCAATCTCTACTATAAAACCCATGAATAGTCACTGCACGGGAAACGGTATGAGTATAATATATAATACAGTTATGTTAAAGATGCTGTTGTTTAATTGGCTGAGGGGAGTGTGAGAGTGTGCAACGGCGTGGAAAGACGTCTGGCAGTGATCTACAGGAGTCCATTAATTACTCTATGAATGCTCCTCTCACATACATCTCCCTGGTGCTGCTGCCATAGAGGGAGAGAGAGAGAAAGAGAGAGAGGGAGAGAGAGAGAGTGAGAGAGGGAGATGGGTCACTCTGTCTTCCCCACCCCACATCTGTGCCAAGCTCATAATGACTAAAACCCCTAATTAATCTTGCTATCATGGGTAACTATAAGACTATATAGATGAATAATAGGCCTAACTGTAATGGGGAGTGTGTGTGCCTGTGTGTCTGTGTGTGTGTGTCTAATAAGAAAGGACCAAAGTTGTCTCAGACTAAGGATTTTCTTTATTAACCAAAAGACCAGATTTTGCAATTAAACCAAACTACCACTCTACACGAGTCATTTCATAAGCACATTACACTGCATCTAAAAACAATGCATTATAGAACTTAAAATGTGTTTGCCCCTTAAGTGTGAGAGTTCCACTTCAATTATATGCAGTGCATTATAGAAAAATAGACCTTTGATATCTGATCTGATATGAAACCCATTATGAGTTGGTGCAGTTGCACTGAAACTTTAAAAGACTTCAAACTCTGCAAGAGTTTCCCAGGAATATTGTTCTTACATTTGGTTACTCAGTGGGTTCCTTAATAGTTCTTTGGATGGTTAACAGTTCTTGCAATGTTATAGTTCCCTGGAGAACTATAACCTTCCCCATGACTTGTCTGACATATTAAAAGTAAAGTACCTTTTAGGTTGCTACATGGAAACTTTTAATCATTTAGTGAGACGCTTAGTACAGAGATGAGGACTCGAAGGTTGAGACTTGCACTTGAGTCACACTTAAGTCACGTACACTTGAGACTTGACTTGAAATTCGTACTCAAAACTCTTGAGACTCGACTCAGTCTCGAGATTTGGGACAAAGGTGCAATTTTTATTTTATTTTATTTATTCTTTATTTTTTTTGCTGCATTAATATTAAGGAAATATCGGATGAGCTGTATGTCATTCCCTTCTTTATTATAGACCAAAGACATGAGACGTGACAATACATTGAATCAACTAATGACTTGACTCGCACTTGCAAAAAATGATTTGTGAGCATCTGTGTAATTTACCATTAATGCCTTATACACTTACACTCTAAAAGCATGCATCATATTAAACTTTTTATTGTGGTGAGAACAAATTCAGAATTTACATTGCATTTTCTTGTAATAATCTTAATGCACTCACATTAATTATTTGTTGTAACTGCATTGCATTCCAAATAACCAAATGAAGGAGAAACATGCTACTACTAATAAATAGGGTTAGGATTAGGGTTAGGGTAAACAGCCAATGCTAAACTGCTTAGTTGTAGTCTTAGAGGGCTATGGGTATATGGGTATGAATATTGGGTATGTGCACTGTTACATAATAATGTGTAACTCATTTCTATAGTGAGGAATCTTTCGATATCTGCAAATGAACCAGTAAAAATATATTGCAATCTGAACAATCTTAGAAAGCTGGCATTGTATAGAACATCACTGACAGTAATCTCAGAATCACATTTGCTTTTAAAACACTGAGTGGAAAGTATGTCCCACACTAAACAGCAGGGGGAAATAAAATAACTTTCCTACAGGATTGCTCTTTATTAACGCTCAGAAACACCTACGACTGGTGGAATTTCCTGGCCCACGAGGCCCTGATAGCTCTTAATGTGGCGTGCTCTCTGAGCTCTCAGAGGACTGAATGCTGAGCTGACCAACAATGGGCCCTTGTGCAGAAATCTAATTGAAGTGATTGATGAATTCACTGAGCCCTTCGGTTCAGTTCCTACACTTCAGTATGAGGGGAAAAACATAACAGAGACCGTATGGAACGTGCAAGGCTATAACCCTGTATATGGGAGTTGACATCTCGTCCCAACATTCATAATAACTTTCTCTCTCGTGTCATCAGTGTTACTCTGTGGGAAGTGAACAGGTTGTGACATGTCAGGATACAGGATTTTGATGCCTGCTGGCCATTAGCCATCAGCCTCCTGTGCGGCCAGTGCAGTCTAGACCTAGGACTTTTTTTTTAGTGGGGGAGGAGAAAGACTTGTCTAGGGATAGATTATGGTTATACTACCATCTAGTGGAGATATGGGGTGTTGCAGTGTCTAGGAAACTCTGTGACCTGGGGTTTACAAGTTACATTTGTTTCTAATTAAACACAGCACTTGCTGGAGCACATGGTCTGGGCTAGGACTGGCATCCACAATGATACAGGCAGGGCTCTGGATTCTCTTGTAGGCTTCATCCACTCTAGAAATAAGCAGGCAAAGTGAGTACAATCAACAGTGCTGACATGGCAGATCAGATTTTTCTAAAAAATCAGTTGTTAATTTATTTGTGATCATCTATTTATTATAACTAATATTCTTTTTGATAAAAAAGGCAAGACATACACTTGGGCACAACCAGGTACACCTATGTATAGCTATGTAGGCTATACCTGTGCTAGGAACATACTAGTGCATCTCAAAAAATTTGAATATAGTGGAAAAAGTTAATTTTTTTCATAATTTAATTTGAAAAAGGTAAACTGTCATATATATTTTATATTCATTGCGTGTCAAGTGACATATTTCAAGCATTTTTGTTTCATTTTGGTTGAAACAAAAAATGTCCAATTTGCCAGAGGTATGAATAATTTCGGGCTTGACTGTATACATACTGTATATATATTGACTTAAATTTACTTTTATTCAACCAGCTATTTTATTTTTGAGCGGAAACGACACAGGCATCTCCCAGGAGATAATACGATGATGTACAAGAGGCATCATTGTGGA
>JAOVYV010000002.1:9421734-9436280 GCA_025674545.1 Hassar affinis | reverse complement strand
GGAGGCCCTACACCATACTAATAAATTATTGTGGTCTAAAATGACAGGTGTTTCAGTTTCATTGTCCAACCCCTGTAACTGGAATGAACCGATAATGTTATAAACAGATACAAATGGAGATTGAAGAATAGAAGCAATTATTATTTTTTTAATTAGAAGGCTGCATAGGGCATTTGTTAGAAGATATTGTGGGCAGGAACAAACTAAAATAACAACCATGGCAGGGTGTTTCAAATACAGTCCTATACACATTATAATTTGGGACTGCTTATGAACTCAGGTGACAACTTAGCTGAGTTGACAAATTGTCAAAGCTGGAATTCACACTCCATTCTAACTGTGCTGGCATTTTTAAATAAACACTGCCATCTTGGCCAACTGTTATTTTCTGTATCATCAATAAATATTTGAGATTTTCAAATATTGTGATATATTCTTTAAAACAACTGGTTTATGATATTTCATTGGTGCCAATATTTCAACCATTTCTGTCAACCAGCTTGACTAGCTGGCCTGTGTTTTGAACAATCCAAGGTTTTAAGAGGTTAATCTGCACACTAGTCACAGGGCAATGAATTATAGCCAAAAGTAGGTGAACACCCAAATGAGGGCCTTCTCCAAAGTGTTGCCACAAAGTTGGAAGCACACAATTCTATGATATGCCTTTGTATGCTGTAGGCGTCACTTCACTAGAACCCAAACAGGAGCCGGCATGACAAGAATGCTCCATGAAGACATGGTTTGCCAAAGTGGGAGTGGAAAAACATGAGTGTCCTGTACAGAACCCTGACCTCAACCCCACTGTGCACCCTTGGGATAAACTGGAATGCCGACTGCACCCTAAGCCTGCTCACCCAAGATCGCTGCCTGACCTCGCTAAGACTCTTGTAAGTGAAGAAGCGAATGCCCACAGCTACGCTCCAAAATCTAGTGGAAAGTTAAAATGTCAGTGAAGTGGAGACTGTTGTAACAACAAATCTGGAACGAGATGTTCAAAAAAGCACATACGGCTCTATCAGTTAGGGGTAACTCAGTGGTTAAAGCATTAGCCTCCTGATCGGAAGGTCATGAGTTCAAATCCTGGCACCACCAAGCTCCTAGTGCTGGGTCCCTGAGCAAAGCTCTTAACCCCTCAGCTGTATAAAGGAGATAAATGTAAGTCACTCTGGATAAGGGTGTCTGCCAAATGCTGTAAATGTGATCGCATACTGTGTTTTGGCCATATAGATTAGAGAAATGTGAATGTAAATTGTCTATAGCCAGTCAGGCAAAGGTGTCCAATCTTATCCACAAAGGGTCAGTGTTTGGTGCAGGCTTTCCTTCCAGTCAAGCAGGATCCACACCTCTTTCCATCTGTTGTTAAACAATGGATCTAATCAGTGGATCTTGACTTTCAGTAGCGTGTGCAGGGTTGGAAAGAAAACCTGCACCCACACCGGCCCTTTGTGGATAAGATTGAACACCACTGCAGTTTAGCATTTAATTAAGCAAAATTCTTCATCCACTTTTTGTGTTCAGCAACTTATCCGGGTCAGGGTGGCTGGGGTTCTGGAGATTGAACTGGGAACACTGGGTGATGGCAGGAATACACAATGGATGCCCAGTGCAAGGCAGCAGAGTCAATCATTCACCTACTGGCTTCTGTTATTTTTTGTTTATTTTTTTTTGAATGGTGGGACGCATATTACACGCAGACACGGAGTGAACACGTGAAGCAGCAGGATTCTTGTAAATAAAAACGGCAGAGAAATAGTAACTGGTCTCCGGCGGGAGGCGCTGGTGCGCAGCTTGTTACGAGACGTATTGGCACTCGTCTTTCTCTGAAGCGCCAACTAGGAAACGGTCAGACAAATGGCGTCTTCATAACACGTCGGAGTCATCAGCTGATTCTCCTGAACTGCGCGGAGCCCCGCGACAAGCAAACCACCGCGCAGAGCCTGACTTCGACCTGAAGCTGCGCCGGGACCAACGCTGAAGCTTCACCAGGCATGTTTTTGATGCTCGAAGACGGAATTTCCGCCTTACAAACACGACAAGCTGCTGGTAGCGCAGGCAGGTTAGTGAGGTGAGGTGAGGTGGGCTTCCCCTCTCCGGCTTTTGTTTTCCTCCCAGCCCCGGGTGCTGCTTTAATCCCCGGCACCGGAGATCGGATCATATACATCACCTTATACGTTAGGCTCTAACGCCCAGACCCAGCTAGCCAATATGCATGTTATAGCTTTATAATGTTCATGTAGGATAATATATATTTTAGCGTTTGATTTCTCGTCTCTGCGTTTATCCACAGGTTATACAGCTGGTCTCTGAGATGAGGAGCTCTCAAGGCAAGACGGTGACCGAAGTCTGTGCGAAATATTCTACATTTCTGTAAAGCCTAAAATCCTCACGGTGCTATCTAGCTCGTGCATTATAGATAGCAAGCTACTGTTAGCTGCTCCAGTAATCTGTGCTGTTTGAGGAACACACATACACACACACACAGGCTGTTTGTAGCTCCTGAAGCTGGGACTAACTCGGGCCACATCTTTGAATCTAAGGTGAGTAGTTCTATAATAATAATAATCATAATCATAATAATAATGTACAGCCTCAACCATGATAAAGCTGCTTATGCATGAGTCTGTCACTCTTTTAAAGATCTTCTTGAAGATCTTGAATGACATCCTCATTAGGTAACAACCTAATTTATGTTCTGTAATACAAATTAAATTTATGATTAAAACATGCTCTTCACGGGTGTCCAATGAAGTACCAAGTTGCATTTTTTTTCTTTCATCAACACCTTCATTTTTTTTGTTTTTTCCTCCATCGACCCCCAATATTGCTTGACAACTTGCCAATAGTAGTGCCAGTGCGATACAAGATCTCTCTGCTTTACACCGTGCAGCTGAACTGCCTGTCTCTGCCTCACCTGTGCATTTTGCTTAAACAAATGAGGTACAAAAGCGTCAGGTTTCATTTCATAGACCATTCGCTAGTGGAGCAGAGTCTCTGCTGTAACTTACAGTATTGTGTTGCATTCTGTCCTGGAGTCAGCACGGCCATGTAACTACCTACTAAACACCTCACGTATATATTTTAATATCAATATCTTTAATGTGTTTCCGCCATGCGCCTTTCCCTTTAAGGGCTTGAATGTATAAAATGTTATGATCACATTACTTTAAAAATAACTGAAGTAATTTTATTTATAAAGCCTAAAATCATGTCTGGATGTGATTCAAATTTAATCCATGAGCAAATGGACAAATCCCTTAAAAACTGAAGTGATTTGTATCCGATCAGTTTCAGGTATCAGTCAGTGTGCAGGTCGCTGATATCAGTTTCATATTAAAAATGCACACTAAATGGGATCGGTGCACCTGTACTGAAATCAATTCAACAGATTTTTCGGGAGAACCTAGAAGAAGCCTTATAAGGTAGAATTAAAGAGAAGGAGTCCCTCCTCCCAGGATGGATAGGATGGTGATGAAAGTAGGGTTACGCAACAGAAGAGCAATTGCATATATAATCTTAGCTAAAGGATCTGTCATTGTGTTGCACAGTAGAAGGAAATATCTTTCGTCTGTCTTGTTAACCATATGATGATCTTTACTGGTGAGGATCCTGCTGGAGTTTTGCTAAGAGCAAATTCTGCCAGTATAATAAAGTAATATTGCCGTTTCAGTAATATGCCTGAACGTGTTTTAACATGCTATATTCACTTCAATTCAGTTTTATTTCTAAAGCGCTTTTAACAACAGACATTGTCTTACAGCAGATTTACAAAGGCATAAAATCTGTATAATGTCTTTTTAATTAATATAAGATTTATGCCTAATGAGCAAGCCAGGGGTGATGGTGCCAAGGCATGTTAAAAGGAAGAAAGCTTGAGAAGGAACCAGATTCAAGTCTTTACCTTGTACACTGAAGTACCAGAAAAACTGGTATATCAGTCAATACTTGGTAGGTCCCCCATGGGATCTTGGAGGGAACGTGGCACAGTCCTCACGCTGATGTTCGTTGAGGCCCCAGTACTGAATTCTGATGTTACTTGCGGTAGTGTTGTACACCTATCGTGTGAAACTATTCTTGCCAGCCGACGCAGGCCAATTTCGAGACGGTTCTTGTAGTCACGGTGCTACGATGCATCTCACAAGCTCCAACTTTTAAACCATGTTGAAAATTGTTATAACTTGCCATTCTCATGGAGGAAGCAGCTCTAGAAGCTTCCATAGATTTCTATCACTTTATATACGCACTGGTGGACATGACCAATGATGTGCATAGGTGGGCTTGCTGTATACTTTGCAAAGACTCCAGAATACCAGTTTCTGGTTTTTCTGGGTCAGTGCTATTGACTTGAAAGGTGTGTTCATATCCCTGCCTTGTTAGGTCCTTGAGTGAAACATATTATACCTCAAATTTATTGTGTTCTGCCTTGTTGTTGTATAAAAATATCTGCCAAACAAATGAATGCAAATATCTTACATTTGCATACCTATGAGCAAAAATGATCCTAAGCATCAGTTGCTATTACTTATTACTGTCAAACCCGATTTTCTCTAGTCAGAATGTAGCCCTGACCTACTTTTAGTATCATCTAGTCTATGAAAGAGTATTTCCGTACTCCTCGTGTTTCAGTTTCAAGAATGCTACTAGTGGAGAAGTCTGAATGTCCCGATTTTCTTTCTAAGCACTCTACTAAATGAAACTAGCGTTTTTAGTGCTTCCCTGTCCTCTATTTATCCTAACCAGCTTTGGCTGCCCAGTATATTTGAAGCACTGCTTTTGTCTCCTTTATAGCATGCTATATTCCAAGAGATGATAGGTCAATTAAGCTACACCATTTTGATGCTCTTACAGCACAAGAGACAGAGTCCAAGAGACCTTCGCTTACAGGAGAATAATGGCTGTTGCTTTCACAGGGAAAAAAAAACACTGCTGAAGTTTGTTCTTCTCTGATTGATTGGAGAGTGAGGAAACCGCAACTTTTTTCTTTCAGCAACAGACAAGCCATTTGATATTTTGAGAAGTAAAAGACGTCAGCCCTCGAGGTGACGTTTGAAATGTAATCACTCTCCATCAGAATTACTTGTGAGTCATCAGTCAGACTTGGAAGAGTGCTGCTCTTTATTGAATGAATATATCTGATTAGGACTGAATGAAACTCCTGGTGAGTACAAAGAGCCTTTAGATATCTATTATTATTATAATTATTATTATTATAATAAACGTGGTGTTTAGACAGACAGGTTGTTGAAATGGCGCTCTTGAAGTGAAGTGCTTGAATCAATTGAAGCTTTTTACCTTGTATTTGTTACATGGTCGTAAATTGATTGTGCTGTGGGAACGTATAGTCATGTAATGATTGAGATATATTTTTTTTGCTCTTTCGCTGTTCACAGCATGCCAGAACCAAGCTATGAACAGCACTGAGTACAGGGTGTCTGAGAGTAAGGCAGAAGAGGTATCAAGGACCATTTTGGGAAACACTTCAAAAGAGACTTCTGTAATAGATCAAATCTGCTTTTTATGGATTGGTTTATCACTTTACCAGTCAAGTTGTTTAGTGTAAATGGGAGGACTGGAAAATGTGCTCATTTAGATGCTCACATTTCTAACATTGTATCCAAAGCGACTTAAAATTGAGACTGGCAGTGCTGAGTTTTGCTCACAGCCTTCGAACCTTAGGTTTGATCCTGAAAGCTGATTGGCTGAGCTACAAAAAGTAAACTCCTGAATATGTACACACCTATGGCCACAGCACAATAATTAATAATAATATAAGTGTGTATTAAAATCAAATTTTTTCTGCAGATTTTAAATATAAACCAATAAAACATTACACTTAAGTCATTATTCTGTCCGTCTCGCTGTAAAGGGGAACTGGGCTTTTGCAGCTTATGCCATGGAATTGTGAAATAAGCTCCCTACTGATGTCAGACTCTCAGACTCGATTTAAAGATATTTTTATTTTCTTTCTTTTAATAGCGCTTATTTGATGTGTATGTTATATCTGTGCGTATTTGAGTATTTTTTAGATTTGTTCTAGAAAAGCACTATAGAAATACAGTGTTACTTCCTTACTTACTGTTTGTATGTTGCTTAGCAACCAAAGAGGCTTGTTTATTGCTAATATCATTAATAATGTATTGAATTATTTATCGAACGGCAGATTTTGTCTTATTGCTTTTTTTCAGCCTTTTAAAGAAGCCTAAAGCCTATTTTTTGTGTTAAATTGTGTATATCACAAATGGATTTCTTGGATTTGTACCTTAGGTTACTATGTTATTAATGTTGTTAGTGTGTGTATGTGGTGTGCGCATCTCAGACACTGTCTAATGACCAGTTTGCATATCGAGTCATACAGCAAAGACAAGGCAAGGGCAGACACAGGAACGTTTTTTACGGTGTTCTGATAACTTCTGTTGTGTAAAGATGAGGCAACTTTCAAAGATGGCTTTTTTTTTTTTAATTCATAGGAATTCTCAGGAAAAGGCTGAAAATGCATCACTACTTTGTGTCTCTTCAGGCGTAGTCACACGAATGGCAAAGAAAGTGAAGTCAGAAATTGGATTCGGTGTCACCGTTAGTGCTAATGAAAACAGAATGATCTTTTTTCTCTACTAGAGAAGTGAAGCACAAGGCTTTGAAGAGAAAGGGCAAAGCTGGTGGCAGTGAGTCAGGTCTCCACAGAGTATCTTCAAAAAGTCCATCATATTAATAGTGTTAGTGTTACAGATGTACAGAATGATCTCCTAGATCCTAGATAAATGCAGTTCAAGCAGTAGTTTGATTCTTTGATTCTGGGGCATGACAGAGCAGCGAGCCATGACTGCATCTGAGACCTGCTTACAGATAGATAGATAGATAGATAGATAGATAGATAGATACTTTATTAATCCCGAAGGAAATTAGGCAAAACACTAAGAGTGAAAGAATGAACAAATGATTAATATTATGTACTGAATAATAATCTCTCAGGTTCTGAACAAACAAAATGTGTAAAACAAATTTATGTGGTAAATGACTCAGGTGTGCATGTGCCATCTTGCTCAAGTCTGCCAGTAACTCATTACTCTTACGAAACCGACAGAAACAATGCCATGATTGATTATTTAGCCAGCCTTTAATCTCACTGATTTCCTTAACTTCAGTATTATAAGTATTATAGCTTTCATAATAAACAGTTGTCATGAAAAAGTATGTTGATATTGTGATAGCTGTGCCACTTTTTTTGGCAAGCAAAGCCTATCTATACATGATGGTCCATGATATGTTGTCATATTGTTTTTCTCAGTACATATGGCTCCTTATGAAATGACTCTTAAGTCATAAAAGCGTGATTCTTCGTTCATCGTGAATCATGCGGTCCTGGATGCCAGTACTATGACAGAGCGGTTGTATTGTGATGAAGCTGCTGAAGCGTGCAGTGTTTAGAGCTGACCTTCACTCCCAGCTGCCATGTCCGTAACCGAGCATCTTCTCTTTGAGTCACAGTGTTTCGCATCCCCTTTATTGTGATCATTGCGCAACTCCTGGTTCTACTGTAATCACTTCACAGCTTTGGTTAGTCAGCGTCTGTGGTTAGGAAGAGGCCGATGCGGTACATGGGTGAAATGTAGGAAATGGGCTCAAACATGCTGGCTCATCGTTTTGGGGAAGTATTTTATTTCAGGGAGAAGAAACCCAACATAACTATACTGGCTAGAGTGCTGTGTAACCCGTTATCTCAGGGGTGAGAAAGGAACAGCAGCAAATTCAATTTGGGGTTATGAAAAAGGGAGGAAGCATGCTGTAATGGTGGAAAAAGCGCCTCATCTTTTATTTACGGGACATTTTAATATGTTTGTTTGCTTGGATCCTTTAATGCGTTTTTTTGTTTTTTTGCTGTCTAAGAGTCTAATTCTATGAGCGGGGTTTTTTGGGTGTTTTTTTTTTCAGCTTTAATTTGTAAATGCAATGTGACTTTCCACTTTCTTTGTGAGTGACTTTGTCATTATGCTACCCAATGAATGAATGACAGAGAATACAGCTTAATAATTACCGTAGATTTTGAAAATCTCAAAACCGAATTGTGCCACGTCCTCGCTATTCCGAGGTCAGCGTCTGTGTCTGTCACTGTTGAGGAACAGTAATGATGATTGTCACTCTCACTGGGATAAATTGTCTCACTGTGCTTGACGGTACCAATCGAAACTGCACTGGAAGATAAAAAAAAAAGTAAAAATCCATGAGCTAGAATCCATGAGAAGGATCCACAAGCAGAAATAGTGATGTTTTTCTGAAATGTCTTCCACTGGGAGTTTGTCAGTATTAATGTAGCCACTGTTGTGCGTCGAGACATCTGCATTTGTCAGTGTGAGACAGTGAAAGGCTGAGTGAAGCTGAGGACAGTGAGTCTTCAGGCACTGGCTGAGTCATGTGACTGTTTTCTCTTCTCTAATCTTCTCAGCTCTTGTACACAGAATACCATAGTGGTTCATGTTGAGGAGCGGCCACTCTGTACTGTCTTTAAACCTAGCCACTGTACTCATTTAGACTGAATCAGGTACTGGTTAATTGGCATCTGATTATGATTATGGTTAAGGTTAGCTATTGTGTTGCCACTGGTGGAACGTGTGCAATTAAAGCTGTGTCTATTTTCAGCCATGCACATTATGTACTGTATCTTAGGGGTGTACAAGTTATTAATATATTAGCTGGATGCATGTAAAAGCTCCAGCTCGGATTAGGCTAAAATGTGGTCACTAATATAATGGGAAGTGCGTTATCTAGATAACACATTCATTTCAGACTAAAGCCTTATTCAGATTGGATTAAAACTACGAAGGGACGAGCGAGTCTTGTGTTTTCTATGAACCTGGAACTTTGTGTCATGTGATCATATGATCACTAGTAAGTAATGGCTTGTAGTATGTTACCTGTAGCTGCGATTATAACCGGCCCTTTAAATAAGCCTGCTGGACCTCACTTTTATTCAAATGTTTTTTTCTATGGATTGTATTGCTCTCCCAGACGATCTTCCACCCAGACGATCTTCCACCCAGACCCAGTAGATGGTTGTGTGTCTCTATAAAAGCATCCATTATTTCGTTTTGCGATTTGGGAAGTTTTCTGGTGGATCCACAGGCTAGGAGACTGAACAAGGCTAGGGTCAGAAGTCTTTTTCTCCCAATGCAAGACGACATTTATCTTGAAAATTCATGGAGATTTGTATCCGGACTGGTCTAAAATGAGCTGAGAAACAGGTCAGGACAGAAATAAAAAGCATGTGTAAAGGAAGAAATTACACCAGGATCCCATGTAAATTTTATCTCATGCAGATAGGGCTTAAGGGAAACTAATGATCATTAGCCTCTTAACAAAATGTCTAATCTAGTACACAGTGTTTCAGACTGTGACAAAAACCCAGTTCCTCCTTGGCTAAAGATATGAGCTCTGGCTTTCTCTCAGAAGACATGCATGTAAAAAAAATGTACTCAACACCTGAGCACCTGACCATCACACCCATAAGTGCTTGTTGAACAAAAAACAAATCCACCCATTGATGATTACATTTATTGATTTTTGATTATTATTATTATTATTATTGGTTATTAAAACCTTCATTCCTCTGGGACGGCTTTAAATCAGACACATGGACAGTGGCTGAGGGAATTTGCCCATATACCCACAAGAGCATTAGTGAGGTCAGGTCCTGATTGTGGTGTGAGGAGGCCTGGTGCACAGTAGGCGTGTTCAGTGTGGTTGAGGTTAGGGCTCTGTGAGTTCTTCCAAACCAGTCAGTACACACTATGTCTTCTGTGCAAAAGGGCATTGTACATGTTTGGGCTTCTTTGTTCAGTGAAGGGAAATTGTAATGCTACCACATACACACAGTAGGAAAGGCCCACATATGAGTGTGAGGGTCCATAATGCTGTCCTTAATGCTGACTGTGCATTGGATTTAGTTACATTTACATTTTACATTTATGGCATTTGGCAGACAACCTTATCCAGAGTGACTTGCATTTATCTCATTTACACAACTGAGCAGTTGAGGGTTAAGGGCCTTGCTCAAGGGCCCAACAGTGGCAGCTTGGTGGTGCTGGGGCTTGAACCCCCAACCTTCTATTCAGTAACCCAACACCTTAACCACTGAGCCCCCCCTGCCCCTGTTTTAGTTACAACATGAAGGTGAAATGTATTAGGTTTAAACATGGCTACAATCCAAATCCAAATGTTTGTTTTTGCATCAGTCAAAGAGGAGTACGATGTTAGAATTCCCTAAAAGACCAGACACAATACGTGTGTTTATACTACAGTCAGCCACTACCCTACCCTTGTGGCCAAAGTCACGTGTCTGTTTTCATTAATGCAGCTGAGGAATTTATACCCCCCTCATGTAATTTCTGGAAAGCAAATCCACAACGACAACAGATTGCAACTATGGCTGACCTCGCACTCTTGCTGTCTGCACTTGTCGATAGAAATAAGCAGCGTAGATAACGGTTGTCATCTCCTTTTAATTTTGCAGTGAGAGATGATGTGCCACAGGGGTTCTGGAGAAAATGAAGTCATTTGTATGCTTCTGTTTCAGCCTGAAACTGTGGTCGTTAATCATTTTTCTTTCTCTCCATTTAAAGTTTACTTCAGTATTTCAGTTTAGGTCAACTATAGGCAAACTGACAGATGATTTTATACTCTCATGAGGTTATTACACACATTATTACACACACACAACCTTGAGGTGGATGGGCAACAACAGCAAAAGACCATGTCAGGTTCCACTTGTGATGTGGGAGATTCGCATGAAAGTGCACCTGAAAAAAAATCGGCAGGGGTTGCATGATGCAATCGCATCATCACGGACCAGAATCTCAAAGGAGTATTTTCAACATTTTGTAGAATCTATGCCATGAAGAAGCGAGGCTATTTTGAGAGCAAAGGGGGGCTCATTTTTGAAAACAGGGAAACTAGCACAATCAGTGAGAAACGGGATTACCGTGGCAACCCAGCTGTAAACAGGCTTACACATGGGGTTGGGTGTGGTGTAATGTCAACAGAATGACTTTAATAAAACTATAAAATATTGTCCACATACTATAGTTCTGGGTATAAGCTGTGATTAAATATTTGGAATTTGGAGTTAAATCAGAATGATGATGACTTTTTGATTTGAAACATTCTTCATGTTTCAGCCCCCTCAGCGAAAGGATTTATGAACTTGGATTTTGTGCACATGGAAAATCTTGATTTTTATTTGAGCCACCACATAGCATTCTCATACTGGATTTTGATATTTAATTTATTTTCGGGGTGTTTATACTTGTAGTTCTGTTCTGCTTAGCATTCACACTTTTCCAATTGAACTAAAAAAAAAAAAAGAAAGACATGCGACGAATGAGAACAGAACAATGCACCACACTGGGCTTAATGCTCTTGTCGGGGTTGTGTAAACCCGGTGGTGGTTTTTCCAACTGGAAACACAGCAAAAGGTGATGAAATGGATAAAGGAGTGAAAGAAGGTATACTGCAATGCACAGGGATCTCTCACAAAGTTTTTAGTGTTGCATCTTCTGACATCATGTCCTCTCTTTAGTTCATTTAGATGCATTTGGATTGGATCGTATTGCGTTCATACTGCAAACAAACTGAATCAGAATTTGGTTAGAAATGGATCAAGCCCTACCTGCTCAGGCAGGGGTGGCTCAGTGGTTAAGGTGTTGGCTTACTGAATAGAAGGTTGGGGGTTCAAGCTCCATCACCAGGCTGCCACTGTTGGGCCCTTGAGCAAGGCCCTTAACCCTCACCTGCTCAGTATAAATGAGATAAATGTAAGTCACTCTGGATAAGGGTGTCTGCCAAATGCCATAAATGTAAATGTCTCAGACAGCTTATTTGATGCGCACCAGAGTTTAAAAGGAAGCGTTCAGGCTTGCTCTAAAGAGCCGCACTAACGGAGCCACCGCACCAGGGTTGGTTTTAGTTCAGCCAAAGCTGACAAATCTAAACACCACCCTTAGATCAGTGTGTTTAATATTAGACTAAAGTTTACCCTGGGCTAAACGAAAATCTTTTTTAAATTATTTATGAGGCATTGTGTTATCCAGGAGAGTATGTGCACATTCTTGGGTGCTTCTCGAATGAGGAAGGTACGGCTAGTGTGCTTTATTAACCTATTTAAATGCTGAGTTAACCTCTGCTCATTTCTCCAGGCCATGAAGGCACTGCATTTTAATAAGTCAGTGGAATGCTGAATCATGGTTGAAGACTTGATTTAACCTGTTTGGTACATTCATGACCATTATTCTAATGACCATAGAGAGATGAGAAATGGCACACTCTTTAATGGGATGGAGTTGAAATGACTAATTAATCATTCTCTTACAGCAGTTTCATCGTTTCCCTGACGTGTGTGTCTCGCTTCAGGAAAGGAAATTCTCTACAGGAAGCTGGCATTGGTTTAACTTTGTCTGCTTAGACTGATCCGTCATGGCATTTGCTTACTTATCTTTGAGAAGAGATAGAAACTTAAGTGTTTTTAACCCAAACCAAAACCTTGTCCAGCAGCCTTATGACAGTACATCATCCACCATCATTCATTTTTGAACATTTTGAATAGAGTGGAATATTTCAATTTCATAGAGCCGTCTTTGAGGAGTGCAACAGCAGAAGGAGGGTAAGAGAGCAATTACGAAATGACTGCTTTTAGTAGAAAGTGCACCGTTTATCGATGGCAGCATAATCATTGCATGGAGTTATGGACAGAAGGGACAGAACATAAATGTCAGCTCTTAGAGGCGGCACTCACTCCGAAACACTGAGGTTAATTCTAGAGCCAGAAATAAAATAACGATTGGGTGATGAATGTAGGACAGTCAGAGAGGTCAGACAGGCTTTTCCCAGAAACATCCATAAGCATATCTTCTCCTCTAAACTGTCCTATCTTAAAATTGCCTTTTGATTGCATATACCTATGTTGTTAAATTCTGTCTTGTTCGGCTGATTTACAGGTTTGTGCAAATGTTTCTTTCTAGAGACTCTTCCTTAACGCTGTAGTAGTTCCGTAGCTTAAGAAGTGAAAGTAGAATACGTCGAAGGTGCATGAGCATATTATAACCGTGTAATATTATTACCATTTGCAATGCATGTTTTACATAAAACCATGTCCTGCAGTGTTATGAAAAATAATTTGCATTGGTTACTTAAGGTCAAACTAGCAAAACATGGTCCATTGCATCAGCCCTTGTTTCTACACAGAAAGCCACAGTAATTTGAGTCTTACAGATCACTAGGTTGTGATTCTGTAGTTATGAGGCGGTGATACAAGGGTCCATTTGATAACAGGAAACCAGGAAGTGATAAGAATGGACTGAACTTGCACACAACCAGGCCTAGGTGATATGATGTCAGAATTGCGATAACTTGTCACGTTTTAACTTGTCATATACAAAAACAAGGTTTTTATAAATGCAGCACAACTGTTTTATAGATGGTGCTAAGAAACCTATATTCACTGAAGTACCAGAAAAACTGGTATACCAGTTAATAGTTAATACATTTAATACTTGGTAGGTCTCCCACGGGATCTTGGAGGGAACGTTGCACAGTCCTCACGTTGATGTTTGTTGAGGCCCCCGCATTGAATTCCGATGTTACTTGAGGCAGTGATGCATGCCTATCGCGCGAAACGATTCTTGCCAACTGACGTTGTCTGTTGCTTTGGATACACATTATGTATTTTGCATACACCAGTTTTTCTGGTACTTCAGTGTATACTTCCTGGGTACTTTTCCAATCCGTCAATCATGTGGCAGCAGTGCAGCACATGAAGTCATACAGATAGAGGCCAAGAACTTCAGTTAATGTTCTCTTCAAATATCAGAATGGTGAAAAAGTGTGATCTCTGTATCTTTGACAGGACACAAACACTAATATCTCCTGATTTAGGTTGAGTAATAGTTGCACAGCTGTCTGAGATAGAGCTGTTTTGTGCTTTCTGTGTGGAGTGTGAGATTTTAGATGGGCATTGTAAGCACTGGACTGAAAAGAAGTAGTAGGCTTACTTGGAGACTGTCACATGATATCAGGCATTAATCAATGAGATGTGATTACAGTTACACTTAAACTGCTCTAATTGGACTCTGCTTGTAGACTGAATGAGAATGGTAAGGAGGTCTGTTTTCTGCTGCCGGTGAAGTTTCAGGGGTTGCACAATGCAACAATATGCATTTACAAGTACAAGTTTCATGTCAGAGTGCATCAGAGCTGTTGCTATGCTTGGAAATGGAAACTGAATGGTTGCCCTGGTAACAAGTCAAAGCCTGCTTTATAGCCCTGCTGTGAATGTGAGTAGCTTTAGCAACTATAGGTAGTTCATGACATGGGTGTTACGCAATCTTTGAGACAGATATAGCAATGTCTACTGTGGATTAAAGATGAAATAAAAATGCATCCACTCTACCAGCTGATTGAGGAACTGACTGAATCACAGCTGTCTTATATGACGAAGACATTTCAAGACCAATGCAACTAGTTTAGTACCTATCTGCTGGCTTTGAATAGATTAGTTGTTATAT